>JADZMA010001768.1:0-15132 GCA_020796225.1 Arion vulgaris
CATTTCCCCCTCCTCGGTCCCTACATTTCCCCTTTCTTTTTCTTTGTCTTATCTATTGTTTTTGTTATTGTCTTTATATTGTCTATTATCTATTTTTTTTCTATTGTCTTATCTATTGTCTTTTCTTTTATCTATTTCTATTATCTTATCTATTTCTTTTATCTATTGTCTATTGTCTATTGTCAAATTATCTTGTTATCTTTTGTCTATTGTCTATTGTCTATTGTCTTTGTCTATTATCTATTGTCTATTGTCTATTGTCTATTATCTATTTCAAATATCTATTATCTATTGTCTATTATCTATTGTCTATTGTCTATTGTCTATTATCTATTGTCTATTATCTATTATCTATTGTCTATTGTCTATTATCTATTGTCTATTATCTATTATCTATTGTCTATTGTCTATTATCTGTCTATTATTATTGTCTATTGTCTATTGTCTTTTATCTATTGTCTATTGTCTATTGTCTATTATCTATTGTCTATTATCTATTATCTATTGTCTATTATCTATTGTCTATTGTCTATTGTCTATTATCTATTGTCTATTGTCTATTGTTTTATTGTCTATTGTCTATTATCTATTGTCTATATCTTTTGTCTATTATCTATTATCTATTGTCATTGTCTATTGTCTTTATCTATTGTCTATGTCTATTTCTATTATCTATTGTCTATTGTCTATATCTATTGTCTATTATCTATTGTCTATTATCTATGTCTATTGTCTATATCTATTGTCTATTGTCTATTGTCTTTGTCTATTATCTATTGTCTATTGTCTATTGTCTATTATCTATTGTCTATTATCTATTGTCTATTGTCTATTGTCTATTATCTATTGTCTATTGTCTATTATCTATTGTCTATTGTCTATTATCTATTGTCTATTGTCTATTATCTATTGTCTATTATCTATTGTCTATTATCTATTGTCTATTATCTATTATCTATTGTCTATTATCTATTATCTATTGTCTATTATCTATTGTCTATTGTCTATTATCTATTGTCTATTATCTATTGTCTATTATCTATTGTCTATTGTCTATTATCTATTGTCTATTGTCTATCCCCAGGTGGAAGATGGAATTGATTGTTCACTCTTGCAGTTAAGCGTTGGGGTGGGAGCTTTAATTTGCGTTCCAGGGTCAGATGAGTTCCAGGTTTGTTGTGTTATATCTGTGTTTATTTAGTGTGGTCTTAATATTGTCTATCCATCTTTTACTTGGTCTTCCCTTGACTCTAGTACCTGGTCTCTTTATTGTATGATGTTATTGGTGGTTGGTTTGTATTTCATTCTCATTAAATGTCCAAACCACTGCATTTGTTGTCTTTCGATATATTCGGTGCATAAGCTATGACCACTCTGCTTCTGATGTCCTCATTTCTATTCTATTTTTTCCTAGTGATTAGTTTTAGTGACTAGATATTAATTTTAGTTTTTCATCTACCCAATCACAATCTTCAGTCAATCTTTCAACACAATCTTTCACAAATTTTCAACACAATCTTCAACACAATCTTTCACCCAATCTTTCCACAATCTTTCAACAAAATCTTTCAACAGAATCTTTCAACACAATCTTTATCCCTTTTATACTATCAGTCCCAAAACTGACACTGACATCAAATGATAGAAACTAGTAACAGAGATGAGTGTCTACGCAAAATGCTGGGGTATAAAGAAGAGACGGGTTTTCCCGAAATAAAACATCAGGAAAAAGTGGGTACAACAACATCAGTACTGAACTTCACGAAACAACAAATTAAATGGTTCGCCAAAGCAGATTATCAACAGACGGGCGTCTCAAGAGCAATGTTTCTCCGATACCGTGGAAACAAAGCAGAAGATTCTCCACGCAAAATGCGAACCTCAGAGGCAACGAAAAACACGGTTTATGAACGCACAAAAAAACCCGTTCATAACTCTCTTCTTATCCTGACGATGTGGGCAAAAACTGGAATAGAAAAGAAGATAAAAAATAGCCGCCCATCGAAAGCGATGATGACAAAATCTCGACGTATACTGTTGCACCTCTGGTGTGTGCGGAGGTGACTGTAGGTCCCAAACTGAACGAATCCCGACCACAGGTGGGGGATACAGATCAAGGTTTAGACATGTCGTGTTGTGTGCTCTGTCTTTTTTGGCTGCTCGTTTCTCTGTGACTCAACAACCCATGATTCCTCAGCTATTCGGGGTTTCCCCTTTTTGTTCAGCCCACATTTGGCGATCTTGCGCAAAGTTCCCAGCACGTATTGTCTATATCGAAGCATTTCAGGAAAACTTTAAGTTCTTTAAAACGTTTTCTGTCCAGCCAAACGTTCCCCTTCAGCTCCCATACATCAACTGTTTTGGGATGCGTTTATCAGGCATTCGGAACGTGACCACCCTTTTCAGTTGGGCCTTCTGCAACAGGGTGTTGACGCTTTGGGGTCTTTGCCTTAGAGGACTTCGCTGTCTGGGAAAATTTTTCCTGCCAGTTTATTTTTAGTATTCTGCGAGACAGCTTGTGTGGAAATGGTTTAATTTTCTGCTTGTCTGCTATACACTGCCCATGTCTCGCTTGCGTAAAAGCAGCGTGGTTGCACTATGGCCGGGAAACTTTCAGCTTGTGACTATGCTTACCCCCTTCGTTCCCACACAGTGACACATAACCTTCCGAACGCACACTGGTTTTGGGATACCCCATGTGGACCTCAGAATCTATGTTTGCCGATCTGGATAGGAGGCTGCCAAGATAACAAAGTTGTCCGTTGACTGGAGACGCTGGTGTTTAATGTTGATGACTGGATGTATACTGTTCTCTGGGGGCGGCGGGAACAACCGTCCGATGGTCGTGAGAAGACAAAACATAAACCCCCTCAAGTTTCAACAATCAATACCGTTGATGTAAGATGCCTGCTCTCTCGTAACCATGAATACCGCATTCCGGAGAGTAGATTTTACAGAACAGAGCAATAACACTGAATACAAAACTACTTGTTGGAACCATATAGATAATAAAATTGTTAATTGCTTCTGACATACATTTTATTTCATGTTTTTTTTTTAAACTTCATACTTCCCCCTTACATTTGATGTATTTTTATTAAACAAAGTGACAGCAAATAATATATCTTTTTTTGACTCATCATTTTTTAAGAAAATAATTTCCCAAAGTTTTCCCAGAAATAAACAGGTTATACCTTGTTTTAAGTGTTGCAAGATTGGAAAAAAACTAAAGTGAAGACAATAAGTTGAATGTTTTTGAAAACAGATTTCAAACAAAATAATAAAAACAAATTGGGACAAATTTCAGGAAAAGTATGAAATCAGAGAAATGTGGGGTCTCATAATTACAACTGTTATAAAAGAAAAATGTTTGTAAACTCAAAGGAAGTAAAATAAATGAATAAAAAGAAAGCATTAACGAGGGAGGCAAGGATTTTCTTAATTCCCCCTAAAAAAAGGGGAAACGGGATTTTCCCATAAGTGTCTTGATTCCCAAACGACAAAATCTAAGAATTTATTCTATTAAGACTTTTAGGGTTTCTGTTTGAAAAAAAAAAAAAAAATCAAACTATTTGCTTTTTTGGGCCAATTTGACATTTCAAGTAAATTCATGATTTATGTTTCTTGATGTTGGTAATCAATTGATTGATTACCAAACATTTTCAAAATTTTCCTAAAAAAAAAAAATTTTTGAAACATTTTAAAATTATTTTCCCTGTCTTTAAAATCGACTACCCTACGGGATGACAATTATTATAAAATAGCTACATCATATCAAAAATAGCTCACCATTTCAAAAAATAGCTACATTTTTTTGGGGTAAATTAAAACGATAATACCGGGAAGGTTTCAATAAAGAAAGGAGTCTAAAAAACCAAAAAATTCTTTACAGGAGACAAAAATCGGGGTTCCTTCATGGATAAAAGGGGTATGGAATATTATAAAAGTCTTTTGACGTATAACTGTAACAAAGTATAATAAAAAAACATTATTTTTTACGACAAAGAAAAAAAACAAGTGGGAAAAATATATTGAAACATGTCAATAGTATCATTCTCTTTAGAATTTCCTTCACATGTTATCCTAAATACTCATTGTTTTTACAAAAGCTCCCCCTCTCTTCCAGTGTCATGTTCAAAAACCCGAAGGTTATTCTTTTAAAAGGGTTTTTCCCATATGCCCGTCCCCCCCAAGAAATGGCACGCCACCTCCAGAATTTGCACAAAGCATGCCCCGTAGCTCTGGCCCCAACCCCGGGTCTCTGGGGAAAAACTGCCTCGTGAATTCGGTTCGAACCTACGCCTTCGTCCCCAAAAGAAAAGGGGCAACCATCAGCCATAATCCCCTTCTGTAATGTCCTGTTGCCACCGTCGTCTTGGTCGTCATTGTCTCGTACTGGAACCATGCCTTGTTGTCGTTCTCTCCAGGGAAAGGGGTAAAAACATTGGGTTGACTATACTTTTTTTTTGCGGACTTTTTAAAAGGGGTTCCTCATATCGGAAGATCAAAAATGGCAACTTAAAAGGTGGGGTTTTTTAAAAAAACAAATTTTAAACCATTAAGACCATCTTTAAAAATGAAAAAAATAGGGGGGATTCCATGTATGTCTTATGACTTAGAGGCATTGGATGGGATATTTTCCAATGGACATGGGGTGGGAAAAGAAGACCTGGGGTCTCTGGAAAGGGGTAGGGAAAAAAAGGGGAAAGATTGTGGCCTGACATAAAAAACATTTTAAAGGGCAGATCAGCAACAAAGATGGGGGTTTATACGTCCTCTTTTTTGTGGACATTTAGGGAATGTCCCATTTCGGAGATAAAAATAGGCAATTTTTAAAAAAAATGTTTCTTTTTAAAAGATAAAAAATATGGCAACCTAATAAAATCAAATTTTTTTTTTGTTAACAGAAACAAAAGTGCAAACTGATAAACTAAATATTAAAGAGTTCAATCCTTTGTTATTTATTCTAAATTATACCCCGTTTAAAAAAAGGGAACAGCAAAAATTTCCGGTCGTCAGTGTGGTATTTATCGATTATGTCAGCCCACGTAAAATTTGGGGACGAATAGAACATAAATTTTAATTAAGGGCCCCCTTCTCCCATTCCTTATCTGTTGAATGGCTTTCCAAAATTTTGCATCAAACTGGCACGAATTGTTACTAAATAAATAAGCGTCATCGTTATAGGAGTTATATTAAAATTTAACTATTTTTGGACATCTACCACCACCTCCAAAACCATGATCATCACCCCTACTTTCTCTACTCTCACTCCTACTTCTACTACTAAATTTTACAAATTTACTTTTCTACTATGACTCTCTACTACTCTCTACTTCTTCCACCTACTTTCTTCTCTACTACTACTATACTGCTCTCTATTTCCTTGCTTTCACAAAATTCACTTTCAATTGCATATTCTACTATACCCTCTACAACTATTACTTCTATACAAATACATTACTACTCTAAAAAATAAATGGGTGCGGGGTCCGGTAACCTCAAAAAAGGAGATGGGCCCCTCTTTCCTCCGCTGTCTGGAGCCCCTTGGGCGGTGGGTCCGTTTGCCCCCCCTATCCCCCCCGACAGGGTCACCTGGGCCATGGGGCAGGTGGGGATATGGGGGAGCAGCCGACAGAGTTCAATGGTTATGGTCTAAAATCCCACGGTAGAAGAAGATCTCTTAAGACATTGGTTACTTTGGCCCAGTATGGCACCCCAGGAAAAAACAATGGCAGACCCCTTTCCCAAAGAAAATGCAAAAGTAAAATAATATAGAAAGAAAAGAAGAAGAAGACCACGGAATTTGGGATTCGGATGCATCTGATGGTTTGTGCGACCAGGGGCGGACATCTGGCCAATGAGAGAGAAAATTCGGAGGACTGGAAAATTCCCAAAGTTCTGCCCAGGACAACATTTGATGAGATAAAAAAACCCCAAAAAATTTCCCGAAACTTTTTAACCCGGGGAAAAGTTATTTTTTAAATTTTAGATACTTGTGCAGGGTGTGGGGGCCAATTCCTTTCTCGGATATGGAACGTCAGTGTGAGATTAACCCAAAACATGTTTGTGCCCGGTCGATAAAAAAAACTGATGCCTTAACCCTTAATTTGGTACTAAAGTCTTTTTATAAATGAGATGCCACTGCATCGCACCCGATTTGTGTATTATTTTCATTTAAATGCATAAAATTATTTTAATAATGGGGGCTAAAGGGGGAACAAAAATAGTCCCCTGGACCTACAAGGCATGTCGTAAGGGTATGATTTGGGGTCTGGGAGTACCCTAGTAAATAAAAACCCAGAAATCAATTGCTGGTTACTTGAGGCCCCCGGGTAAAAATTTACCCCTTTCTTAGGCCAATCTTTTCACATATGTGGTTGCAAGTGGTCATATGGGGTTCGAAGAAGAAGAAAAAATAACATTTTTCTTAACCCCACCTTCCTTTAATTATATCGGTAACCCGCCGGGTGTAAGTTTGCACTGCCCTGGGTTATTTATGTAAAAAAAGATTAAAACCCCACGTGGTTTTCCAAAATGAATCATGATGGTCAAAATCCAAACAAACAAACAAAAAAAAATAAAAAAAAACCCCCTATGTTCTAATGGCAGAGAATGTTCCTAATCCGGAAGCCCTCCCCTATAAAAGAGCGAAAGTGTCCTTTTAGATGAAGGCAAAAACCCAAAATACAGTAAAAAATATCGTTTTAGAGAATGAATACATGAAAAAAGGGGGAAAGTGTGGGGATGTTTCGGAGATAGACTCAAAACTTTATGGGAAAAAAATGAAAACCTGCCCTATTGTATGTCCATACAAAGGGGCGCCAGAACTGAGATTTAACGTATAGTCGTTCTTGTTAAGATAAATTATTTTCACAATGAATGATAAAATTGGTAGCAAAGAACGCAAAGAAAAAGAAAAAAAATAAAATACGAGGAAGAGTTCATGAAAACCCCCACGTTATCTGTTACAAGCACACTATTTCTAACATCTATACGGTGGTAGATTGTTTAAAAGGCAAAACGATATCCCGGGGGAGGTAAAATTTCTTTTTTTGCATAATAACACTTTTGAACTTTTGGGGGGGTATCAATTTGTTAAATGTCTTGAATGAACACGGGGGCGTATCCCCAAATATGCATAAACTCAAATGCACTTTTAAAAAAAATAAACAAACCTAAAATCATTCCTTAGGGGGTATTATATTTCTATTTTGTTTGTTTTGAAAATTTTTGGGAATTTTGAACTTTTCATATGATTTTTGGGCAAAAACACATTTTAATTTGAAGTTTCTTTACCACTGTGTGCTTTTCTTTTGTCGATTCATAATGTCGGGGATGGACAGAAAAAAGCTATGTCCAAAATTTCCACCGCCTCAACTTGTCAGTAAAACATCTTATTGTTTTTTTAAAATTTGATCTCTAACCAAAAACTGATTACCAGTTCGCAAAGAATATGAACATCATCGTCCAAAAATGATTTTAACCAGGGCGTTAAAAGTGTCAGCAAAGAATGAACACCATCGTCCAAAAATGATCTCTAACCAAAAACTGATTACCTGTCGCAGAGAATAGAACACCATCGTCCAAAAATATTCTCTAACCAAGAACTGATTACACAGTGTCAGCAAAAAGAATATGAACATCATCGTCCAAAGTGATCTCAAAAAGGCTGATTAAAAGTGTCAGCAAAATAATATGAACACCTGTCCAAAAATGATCTCTAACCAGAAATGATTAAAAGTGTCAGCAAAGAATATGAACATCATCGTCCAAAAATGATCTCAACCAGCTGATTACGTTCAGCAAAAAGAATTGAACATCATCGTCCAAAAATGATCTCAACCAGAACCGATTACACAGTGTCAGCAAGAATATGAAATCATCGTCCAAAAATGATTTTAACCCAAAAACTGATTACACAGTGTCAGGAGAATATAACACCATCGTCAAAAGTGATTCTAACCAGAATGATTACACAGTGTCAACAAAGAATATGAACACCCCCATCCAAAAAAACGCTGAAGATGGACGCGATTATGGTCGTGATCAACAAATTTTCTGAGTCTGGATGCAATTGGGGTTCCGTAGATCAAAGTACACACCAGTTGCCTATGTCGTCTGCAAACGATGTTTCAAAGTGTCTACTTTTCTAGAACCGGGGGGTATTGTAGTGATCACTGTACATTTTTTCTATAGAGGCGTCTCTTCAGAACCAGGGGTTTTTAGTGATTCCCCCTACATTTTATCTGAGTGGGCATCTCTTGCTAGAAACCCAGGGTTTTTAAAAACCCCAGTACATCTCACCTGGGTAAAAAATCCCTCCCAAAAAAAAAATTTTGATCCACTGTGTATGAAGATTCTCGGGATCAACCATATCATTTGGAGAAACAAAAAGGAAAACTCTGCCCCACCTCTCCCCCTATCCCCCCCTTTTTCAGCCTTTTCACCCCTTTTGATAAAGGCCTGTTTCCATTTTTGGCATCTAGTATGCAGGAATAGAGTTCAACCCCCTTCCCCCGATTAGAACGTAAGTATGGGATTGAAAACACCTTTTGGTCCAAGTTGTTAGGTGAACTCTTTTGTATTTCGAATCCATCTCCCCACTTCTTTTTAAAATTCTAGAAATTAAAAAACACAGACACCGATGTGTGGTTTACTGTTGATTGAAGAAAGAAAAAGATCACCGAGGGTCTAAACTTAAATACCTCTGTAGTTAAAAAAGGGAGGCCTGTATGCAGAGAAACAGATAAAAGGTAAGTAGGCCAACCAAAATCAGTCAAAAGGGAAATTTCAGGGCCCCATAACCCCCGAACTCATGCTGGTAAACAGAAGAAGAAGAAGAAAGAAAAGAAGAAAACAAAAAAAAAACCCAAAAAACAACAACACTCAAATATCAAACATTGCATTGAAAAAACTAAAGTGTATAATGTATAATATAACATATCACATGTAAAGTAATTTACTACCATCTCCAATGTCTTTTCCTTCTTTTTTTACAGGTTGTGTGAACCATATGACATTCGTTGAAAAAGAATTTTTTGCCCCCCCGGAAATCAATCAGTTGGCTTATTGAAAATGGAAATAAAATTTTGTTTTTTTTAAAAATAAAATGTGGTTTTCTATTTAAAAACTGGAGAAAAGAACAGGACTACAATATGGCGGGGCAGCATACACAACGCAGCAAAGACAAATTTTGAAAAAAAAACACAAGCTATCAAATTTGGTGAAAATAAGGCAAAACAAAGTAAAAATTGTTAAAAAAATTTCTTCACTAATGCAGCATGGGGAAAAAAAAGGATGAAAAAAAGTTTAAAAATTTCAGAAGAATGGGAAAAAGTTCCAACATATGAATGGGTTCAAAAGGGGCAAAAACAGATAAACACTGAGAAACAATGGAAAAAAAAAACAAATATATTTTAATCAATCACGGTATCTTCTTCTTTTTTTCTTCTTTTGTCGTCCCCCAGTTCCAGGGTTGTCCAGTTTGTTTTTCTGCTTTTTTTTTGCCCCCGTTCTAATAAAAAAAGGAAAATTTTTTTACCCTTTTTTATATAGGGTAATCTTAATGGGTTCATATTTTTTTAGTGATCGCGGGGATGAATAATGTACCCCAAAAACCCCCATTTTCTTTCCCCGTACTCTTCTTTCAGTGATCGTCGGCCCGATGAATAATGTACTCAACATCACGCATTTTTTCCCCTCTCTTTTTCATGACCGTCGGGACAGAATAATATTAAATCACCCCTTTATTTTAAACTCTTCCCGGTCCCCCTTGAACTGCGTCAAAAAATGGGGCCGTTACAGGGAAAAATCCCCCCCCTGTAAATTAACCCGAACCACTAGCATAAAAGCGAGCGTGTTAGTGGACCCTTTTTTACGATCTAGTCAATGTCGTTTATTTTTTATCCGTTTTTTTTCGGCATTGAGGTTGTTTTCTTACCTGCTGCCTTCTCCGGGAATTTTTTGGGACTCTGGTTTTGGATCGTTGTTTTTCGACTCTCAGTCGATGCTGAAATCAAAGGGGTTTTGGATGAGTGGATGCGTCTATAGATGTTTACCCATAGAGGGTTCCCTGAATCTACTGTCCTGGGCATACGGGTTTTGTGGAAAAAAAGGGGCAGGCCATCAAGCATCCATTATCAGGGGGGTTTAGGATGGATGGATGACGTTTTTTTTATTAGGCACTTTTTCTTGCGGTGGTCTGGTTTCAAATTTAATGGGAGTGAACATTTTCGGCGTACAGTTCTCAGGTCAACCCCGGCTTGGGGGGTACCAGGAAAAACCCGCCAAATAAAAGGGAGCCGATGATGTTGACCATAACCCCTCGTGTCCCGATGGGAGAAAAATTTCGACCCAACATCGTATTCTTAATAACCTGATGGTATGAAAAAGGGTTTTTTTTTAAAAAAAAAACCCCATTCCCTTATGGCCTAAACGGCTCGTGTCATTCTTTGAGATAGGAAAGAAACTACTGCTAATTCATTTCATTGCACTTTAATGCGCCCAGATTAAAAAAAATTAAAGCAAAAAAATTTTAAATTGCACACGTAAAAAAACATTTTTTTCCCCAAAAACACACTACACCCAATATTTTAAAAAAAAAACAATGTGTTTTTAATATAAAACAAACGAGCGATAGTGAAACTTATTAGAAACGAGCCAAAAATAATAAAAAAAAATATTGGGCCCTCAAAAGAACGTGTTCTAGTGATAGTTTCGTTTAATTTTTTGAAATTTTTGTGTTTCTCAGCTCGGCCGACCCAGCACTTCAAAGAATTTTTTTAATTTCGGACTTACTAAAATTGTTTTAGAATATGTTCCTTGGATCATCATCATTCCATTGAAAAAAATTTGCCCCGTCTATTTCTTAAAAAGGGGTTCAGGGGCAGTCCCGTCCCCTACACTGGCGAGGGCCCCCGATAAAATTTTTTAAGATGGTGAATTTAGTTTTTAAATTTTTAATTTGTTTAAAAAATTTGAATGTTTTATTTATCAATAGGGGTTTCAATCTCATTTATCAATTTCTACTCCCAAAGGTTATGTTACGTTTAAAGGGTTTAAACCCGAAGGTTGCTTTTTCCCACCGGTTTTACCCCTTGACTCGTCCTTCCCAGAAAGGGCCCGCCACCTGCCGAGTATTGCACAAACACGAAACTTGGGGTCTCTAAAAAAACTCCTCGTGAACAGAACGGCGCTGCCGATTCAACCCCACTACCTTGACTCCAAGGCAAAGGGCAACCACTCAACAGAGACTCCGGGACCTACGTTTTTATCGCCCATCTAGAACTATAGACAGAAGGATGTTCTCAAAGTTAAAACATTTATTTTAAACTTTCTGTTGTTCAAGCATATACCAAATCAATCATGAAGGCTGGCTTAATAAACTAATCAATCAATCAAAAACAATCAATAATTACTTTTAGAATGTAGAAAGACTATATAAAATAAAAATATCAAAATACGAAGAATGTAGCGTTAAAAAGTAAAACCCCAAAAAAATCAACGTTTCAATTTAAAGGGGCCTTTACAAACTACAAACAATTATTATCTTCATTTAAAAAAGTTTTTGCAAAACAGACATAATTTGTTTGTTATCTTGTTTCAATTATCTTACTCCATATTTCTGTATTCATTATTTGAAACAAGCACATTTTTTTTAGTTTTTTTCATTTTTTTTCATGAATAATTAGTTTAAATTTATAATAAATCAAATTATTAAAACAATAAGTGTTCAATTATGAGTCGGGGAAATTTTTTTCTTCTAAAGTTTAAAATAATTTAGTTGATAAAATTTTAAAATTAATCTTCATTATTACATTACCGTGGGGTTAAGAAAAATTTATTTTTCAACTCCATTAAGGAACAATATGAACATTCGTAATCTCAGCTCCGGAAAGGGGTAAATGCACCCCAAAGCACGACACAGGTAAAATTAGTCAAAACCACATCTCACGTCTGCGTCGCAAAGGGCGGAGCTGTCTTAGTTGTTTTTTTTTAAATATAAAAAAAAACATCGTTCAGCGGGAAAACAAACATATTTTAAAGCTTCGCGTTGTTGTCATCATCTGCTGATGTCCAATTTTTTACTGTATGGATTCAAGGTTTCAAAATAAGAAACTTAGATGGGTTTACCTGCGGTTTTGAAAAAAAACTCCATAAAAGTGACAAGCAACCCAACCATTAATTCCCGTCAAGGGTTTTTCTTATTTTTCATGTTTGGACCTACACTTTTGATATTAAAATGACGATCGTTCCTAAATAAAACCCCCCCCCCACCTTCCTACTTAACAAACGACAATAATTAACCTTCCCCGAAATGAGCAACAAACCCTAACAGGGGGGATACCCAGCAAGGGAAAGGGTGACATTGCTTATATTACATTCATTAAAATCAACTTTTGCACAGAATTTGACAAGTTAAAATCTGTACTACGTTCCCCAATGAATATTTTCTTTTGGGGGTATTTATCAAATAGGTTGTGGTGTTGTTAATTTCTAAAACTCTTTTTAAAAAAAAAGTTCTGATATGATCTAAGTTCATTTCATCTTAGATTCTTTTTGGGGTTTTCATTTGAAAATCAAGGTCTTATTCAAACCGTGTCTTCTTGATACCCCCAGCATTTTGATAGCTTCATCTCTGCTGACTGTTCCCCTCTTCTTTTATGTTAGGCCCCAGGTTTGGAACTGATAGAATAATGTTAGGAGAGATGTTGGTTTAAAAAGCTTTTTTTAATGTTCTAGCCTTTGCATTTAAAAAATTTTTGTTTGTTCTTTTTCTTTTTCTTTTTTGTTTTGATTTTATCAGTCTAATGTGATATAAAAACGGTCAAACAAAAATTATTTATATGGTTTGATTTGTTTCTGCATCTTTTTGGGATTCCATAGTTATTCTTTCATTTGCTGAAACTTTCCTTTCATTCAGCACACTCTAAAAATCAGTTCAACAAAGTTATGGTATAGTTTTGTCTAACATATATTAAAGTTCATACAACTGTGTGCAATAATAATAACTGAAGAAAAAAATTTAAGATGTTTTTCATTGATAAAAAACGGATAAGATGGAAAAAAAGGAAAAGTTAAACAAGATAGCATAGACTTTAAATTTGCAGTATCGGTGGGGCATTCACAGCTAAAGACTAGACTTTGGGGAAAAGTTATTTTAGTTAATATGATCTATCTTTAGGAATCGGTTTGTCTCTCTCTTGATCTTCTGAACTAGGAAACCCTGATTAGAAGAAAATGAATAAATTCTTGACCTCATGACTTCTTTCTTTCAAAAACCAAAACTCTTGAAAGAATGATGATGGAGCTGGGTTTGTTTTAAAAAAATATAGGGTGGGGGTGGATAAGAAAATAGCGAAGAGAAACTTTAAAAAGACTTGGTATTAAAAAATGTTTCTGTGCCCATAGAACACGAAATAAACCCCTACCCCAATGGTGAGCCCGGGAAACTTTCCCATGGGGTAAGGCTAACGACTTCGCTCCCTAGGAAAATGGTTTTCAAAACACATGCCCGTCCCCAACGTTTTCGTAGCGCGTTGGACTGGGTGACTATCCTCTGTGTGTACGGGTTCAATTCGGGGGAGGGCAGAAAAAAACAGTTTCCCCCTTTGGGTTGTGGCACCAAAACAAACCAGGCACCAGCCCAAAAACTAAAATCAATTTCTGGCCCCAAAAAAAAACTTTTTTTTGACCCACCGTAAAAAGCTTTTGTTTTTTAAAAGGGGTACTTTATATTATTCTTATATAATGAACTGTTTATAACTCGACTATTCTAAATGAAGATGTGGCCATCATTGATAATTTTTTCCCATTGGAAGACAAATAGGGGGTGAATAAAGAGATATAATAACTTTAGACAAAAATAAAATTCCCAAAAAAATGATGTGATTTTTGAAAACCGGCGGGTAAGTAACAGAGGAATAAAAATTTATTAAAAAGGTAAAATCGTATTCCCCCAAAGAAATGACAAAATTACTTGATAACAAATAGAATTACTCTGAAAATTCAATAAATTTATTGGAATAAAAAAAAAGACGAAAAAACCATTTTTTTATCTTTTGGGAATAAAAAAAATTTTATCCACGTTGTAGGAAAAACGGGATTCGAGGAAAAGAAGAAAAGGAGGAAAAAGAAAAAAAGAAAGGAGGAGAAATTGGGAAGATGGGTGAGACACTAAAAAAGCAAAAGTTTAAATTTGGGTAAAAAAAGGAATATAATAATGGAAACACATTGATAGATAAAACTAAGAAAAAAGGTTTCAGATAAAAATAACTGCTTTTTAAAAACCCTTCTCATTTCAAAATGATACTTTACCAGGTGAATGGTTTTCTTAAACGGAATATACTTTTGAAATTGGGCTTATACCACAAGACGGCATGTTATCAGTTTTTTTTAAATTTTGGAATTAATTTTTCGCCTTATTTGCTTTAAAGGGAATTGAATTTGTGTATGAAAATTGACATTTTATGTGGGGGGTATGATTGATTCTTTCTTCTTCATCCCTGAAACAGACGAAAGATGATGTTTGCAGTGGCGGCTCGTCTTTAAAAGGGCCAGAGGGCGGGCCACCAAAAAAAATATTAACGTGTGTTTATTATTTAATAAATTTTAACCTACCCCAAACCACCTTTCCCAAAATTTGGGACTGGCCCCCCCAAAAGATCACGGGGCCCCCATTAAACGACCACGACCGCCGGGTACCTTTAACTGATTTTCCGGAGCCCTAAATTACCTTTTTAAAGGTGCCCCTAAACCATCGGACAACCTCCCCGACCAGACACTTGGGCTCAATCACTTGGGCATCAATCATTTCGGCTAATACATGTTCTGATATTGTTTTTTTTAAAGAAAATCTCTGCCCAACCCCCGTTTTTTTTAGTTAAACAGGCCATTTCTGCCCCCAACCTGATTTGTTTATTACACGCAAAATTCCCCCAACCCCCTAGATTTTTTTTATTACACAGAAAATCTCTGCCCAACTCCAACCCCCTGATATTGTTTATTTACCGACCTCTCTACAACCCCCTAGATATTGTTTGTTACACAGACACCTCTGCACCAACCCCAAACCCGATATTTTTTTTTACCGACACACTCTCCCCAAACCCCTAGATTTTTTTATTCACA
>JADZMA010001769.1:0-15127 GCA_020796225.1 Arion vulgaris
ATTTGGACATTGACATTAAATGACAGAAGAAAACTAGTACGACAGAGATGAAGTGTATACGCAGAATGATGGGAGTAACAAGAAGAGACCGGATTAGAAATGAAGACATGAGGAAAAATGTGGGCACAACATTAGTACTGAACTTTATCAAGAAACAACAAATTAGTTGGTTAGACAACATAAGCAAATTACAACAGACATTGCAGAAGAAAGTAATTGGTACTCAGCACTAGAGACATGAGAAATTAACTGTTTTTCAGCACCAGACACAGAAAAATTAACTCTGTTTCAGCACTAGAGACATGAGAAATTAACTGTTTTTCAGCACCAGACACAGAAAAAATTAACTATGTTTCAGCACTAGAGACATGAGAAATTAACTGTTTTTCAGCACCAGACACAGAAAAAATTAACTATGTTTCAGCACTAGAGACATGAGAATTAACTGTTTTCAGCACAGACATAGAAAAAAATTAACTATGTTTCAACACTAGAGACATGAGAAATTAACTGTTTTTCAGCACCAGACACAGAAAAAATTAACTATGTTTCAGCACTAGAGACATGAGAAATTAACTGTTTTTCAGCACCAGACACAGAAAAATTAACTCTGTTTCAGCACTAGAGACATGAGAAATTAACTGTTTTTCAGCACCAGACACAGAAAAAATTAACTATGTTTCAGCACTAGAGACATGAGAAATTAACTGTTTTTCAGCACCAGACACAGAAAAAATTAACTATGTTTCAACACTAGAGACATGAGAAATTAACTGTTTTTCAGCACCAGACACAGAAAAAATTAACTATGTTTCAGCACTAGAGACATGAGAAATTAACTGTTTTTCAGCACCAGACACAGACAAAATTAACTATGTTTCAGCACTAGAGACATGAGAAATTAACTGTTTTTCAGCACCAGACACAAAAAAAATTAACTATGTTTCAGCACTAGAGACATGAGAAATTAACTGTTTTTCAGCACCAGACACAGAAAAAATTAACTATGTTTCAGCACTAGAGACATAATTTTAACACCGCTTCTGATTTGTAAAAACAAAGCCTTTCTTTCCCTTATTTAAGTTCGTTCTTATCAATCAAATGAAGCATTCTTTCTAATGTGTTTGTATGCTCTGAGAACGTGAATAAGTTGTGCCTTGCTTCACAGGAACCTGTTATATCTAAAACAAGCACATCCGATAACGCGCTCTAAGGAGATCCTTGTGTTTGTCTGTTTTGATAGCCTCTGACAGCTTTCGTCCATTCTCACATTTAAACATCGAGTCCACTTTATTGATCACTTTTTAGTTACTCAATGTAGCATGTGTATGATTGGAGCTGAAAATCGTGTTCGTTGTTTGCCACTTTTCTGACACACGGAGTGCCGTTCCTGCTAAGGAATATTTGTACTGCTTTAACATGTGTGTGTCGTTTTTGTAGTTCCTATGCAGAGTTATGTTTTCACTCATGGAATCTTGCTAGTGAAGGAAAACGTTGGACACAAAGATAGATATGTTAGTATCATCCGTATTGTAACGATTAGTCAGCACAAATAAATGTTATATATCACTTTTTTTTACATGTAGCTGTAATATGAATATCAGATATTACCACAGGGTTTTTATTGGGACTATCTGGTACCACAGGCGTCAATTATACTATCTGGTGTTTCATAACGATTTCTAGATGCCAAGCAGAACTTGTGTGAATGCAGTCACTCGGACACTGCTACTGAGATCTTTCTGTGTAAGAAATATATTGAAGCATGATATGGTTATTCACCAAAGGGCAATGGTGGGATAAATACATTATTCAATCCTCCTACAGCGTTGTGTCTCAATGGTGATGCTCATACCACCCAATCCCTCCTGCATGTTGCTGTGGTTCTCTACAATGGGAGCAAATAAATAGTAACACTGCCACCTACAAACAAATCAGGTGACGACAAAGTAGGGCATGGTATGTTACCATTATAAAATAAAAAGTTTCTGCAGAAATCGGATGTGCTGGCATACTTAGAAGTGCACAATCTGTGTACAATGTACAAATACAAGCTTGACTCAAATCACATAGAAATCACACAAATATGTATTAATAAGTGATCGATATGAGTTGCCCGAAGAAGAAGAAGATAATATCCAAATTAATAACTCAATGAATTCACAAACCACGTATATCTCTTCACTTGACTAGTATATTGTATCTGTTAACCCCAATTACTTGTTATCTTCTCTTCATGATACAATATACTTGATCAGTACATTAGATCTGTTAACCCCACTCCTACTTTGTTATTTCTTCACGATACAACACACTTGACTATATTGTATCTGTTAGAACCACACCTCCTACTTTGTTATCTTCTTTCAAGGATAAATACACTTGACTATATATTGCATCTACGCCTAATTCTACTTGTTATCTTCTTCTCACGATACAATATACTGACTAGTATATTGCATCTGTTAACCCACCTCCTACTTGTTATTCCTTCACAATACAATACACTTGACTAGTATATTGTATCTGCTAACCCCACTCTACTTTGTTATCTCTTCAATGATATAACATACTTGACTAGCATATTGTATCTGTTAACCCTACCTCCTACTTTGTTATTCTCTTTCACGATACAATATACTTGAATTAGTATACAAATTGCCATGCCCACCTCCTACTTTGTTGTCTTTCCACGATACAACATACTGACTAGTATATTGTATCTGTTAAACTTACCTCCTACTTTGTTATTCTACAATACAATACACTTGGACTAGTAGCACATCTGTTAACCCCACCTCCTACTTTTATCTCTCACGACATAATATACTTGACTAGTATAATACCCAGCAATCCTCACCTCCTACTTTTGTTATTTTTCACGATAACATACTTGACTATATATTGTATCACAACCCCACCTCCTACTTTGTTTTTCTTCTTCACGATACAATACACTTGACTAGTATATTGTATCTGTTACAACTCCACCTCCTACTTTGTTTTCTTCTTCACGATACAATACACTGACCAGTATATTGCATTCAGTTAACCCCACCTCCTACTTTGAAATATCTTCACGAGTTGCCAAATATACTTGACTAGTATATTGTATCTGTTAACCCCAATTCCTACTTTGTTATCTTCTTCACGACAAGCAATACACTCTGACTAGTATATTTGTACTGTTAACCCCACCTCCTACTTGTTATTCTTCACGATACAAATACATTTGATCTAGTATATTGTGCACTCTGTTAATCCCACCTCCTACTTTAAAGAGTTCTCACGAGTGCCAAATACACTTGACTAGTATACTGTATTCAGCAATCCCTCTAATCTCCTACTTTGTTATTTTTCACGATACAACATACTTGACTAGCATATTGTATCTGTTAAATCTTACCTCCTACTTTGTTATCTTTCACGACACAATATACTGACTAGTATTGCACCCAGCAACTCTACTCTCCTACTTTTTGTTATCTTTTTCTCAAGGAGCACAATATACTTGACTAGTATATTGTATCTAGCACCCCACTCTCCTACTAAAGATTCACGATACAATATACTTGGACTAGTATATTGTATCTGTTAACCACACTTTACTTAAAGAGTCTCTTCACGACAATACACTTGACTAGTATATTGTATCTGTTAACCCCACCCTCCTACTTTCTTTGAGTTATCTCTTCACGATATAATATACTTGGACTAGTATATTGTATCTGTTAAATCTATCTCCTACTTTGTTATCTTTCATGATACAATATACTTGACTAGTATATTGCATCTGCTAACCCCACCTCCTACTTTGTTTTTTCTTCACGATACAATACACACTGACTAGTATATTGTATCTGTTAAACCCCACCTCCTACTTTGTTATCTTCCGCCACACAACACTTGACTAGTATATTGTATTCATAACCCCACCTCCTCACTTTGTTATTCCTTCTGATGGGATATTAACATACTTGACTATATATTCATCTGCTAACCCCACCTCCTACTCTTTGTTATCTCTTCACGATACAATAAACTTGACTAGTATATTGTATCTGTTAACCTCTTAATTTCACTTGTTATTCTTCTAATGACACAACACTCTGACTAAAGATATTGCATCTGCTAACCCCAACCTCTACTTTTGTTATGTCTATTCACGACAAATAAATATACTCTTGACTATATATTGTATTCATAACCTCTAATTTCCTACTTTGTTATTCTTCACGATAATATACTTGACTAGCATATTGTATCTGTTAACCCCACCTCCTACTTTTGTTTTCACGACACACTTTAACTAGTGATATTGTATCTGTTAACCCCACCTCCTACTTTGTTAGTTCTTCACGATACAATATGCTTTGACTAGTATATTGTATCTGTTACCTCTACCTCCTACTTTGTTTTCTCTTCACGATAATAAATACACTTTACTGTATATTGTATCTGTTACCCCCACCTCTTACTGCCGAAATGCCACAAGTGTGTCACGATACAATATACTTGATAGCATATTGTATCTGCAACCCCACCTTCTACTTTGTTATCTTTCACGTGATACAACACACTTGACTAGTATATTGTGACCAGTAATCTCACCCTCCACTTTGTTATTCTTCACGACACTGAATATACTTGGGATTAGCATATTGTATTCCAGCACCCCACCTCCTACTTTGTTATTCCCTTCACGATACAATATACTGACTAGTATATTGTATCTGTTAACTTACCTCCTACTTTATAGCATATTTACGATAAGAATATAATTTGATTTAGTATATTAAATCTGTTAACCACCTCTCTACTTTAGAAAGATAAGTCTTTCTCACGACACAATAGCACTTGGACTAGTAGCATTATATTCAGTTAACCCCACCTCCTACTTTGTTGCTTATCTCTTTCACGATACAATATACTTGACTAGTATATTGTATTTGTTACCCCACTTCCTACTCTGTTATCTCTTTCACGACAAATACACTCTGACCAGTATTGTATCTGTTAACCACACCTCCTACTTTGTTATTCTCACCGACACAACACTTGATCAGTATATTAAATTGTTAACCCCACCTCCTACTTTGTTTTCTTCACGATACAATACACTCTGACTAGGCATATTGTACTACAACCCCACCTCCTACTTTGTTATTCATGATGCCAACATGGTACTTAATTAGGTATATTGTATTTGTTACCCCACCTCCTACTTTGTTATCTCTTCATTTGATACAACACACTCTGGACTAGCATATTGTATCTGTTAACCACACCTCCTGAATTTTGCAGATATTTATCTTCACCACGACACAATACACTTGACTCAGCATAATGTAATTGCAACCCCACCTCCTACTTCATTATCCTTCACGATACAAATATACTTGACTAGTATATTGTTCTGTTAACCCCACTCTACTTTTGAGCTTCACGATACAACACACTTGACCAGTATATTGTATCCAAAGCAATCCCCACCTCCCAACACGAAGATACCAATGACAATATACTTGACTATATATTGTGCATCTGCTACCCCCACCTCCTACTTTGTTTTCACGATACAATACACTTGATCAGCATTGTGGTCTGTTACCTGATCTCTCCCGCCTTTGAGTTATTCTTTCACGATACAATACACTTGACTAGTATATTGTAATTACACCCCACCTCCTACTTCTTGTTTTCTTCTTCAACATCAAGCACTTGACTAGTATATTTGCATCTGTTACTTCACCTCCTCATTTTGTTTTTTCACGATAGGCAAATGGTTAATTGACCAGTATATTGTGTCTATGCCATGCCTACACCTCCTGCTACGTTACTCAATATACATAGTATATATCTCAATGAGATACTGCACCTTGACTAGTATATTGTATCTGTTAACCCACCTCCTACTTCTGTTGATCTTTTCAATGTGATACAACATACTTGACTAGCATAATAATTCATACCCCACCCTACTTTGTTTTCTTCTTCACGATACAACACACTTGACTAGCATATTGCATCTGGTTACCCCCACCTCCTATTTATAGGTTATCTTCTTTCACGATAAGCTACCACACTTGACTAGTATATTGTATCTGTTACCCTCTACCTCCTACTTGTTTTTCTTCACGATACAATATACTTGGATTAGTATATTATTCCAGTTAATTTACTACTTTGTTTTTTCTTCATGATACAACATAATTGATTCAGTATATTATCTGCATGTCATTAATCTGCATGTTACTTAATATATATATAGATTCTTCACGATACAATACACTTACTAGTATATTGCATCTGTTACACCTCAATCTCCCCACATGTTACAATAATAGATAACAGTAATGTTATATCAAACCATATCTGTATGGGTGAAGTTCAACATTGTGATTTAAAAATACTAAATCTACTTAACTTAGGACTAGGGTTACATTATAATTACCGTTACCCGAAACGTGTTATCTCATCACGAACTGGTGGACAGAAGCTGGGCCGTTCCAAAAATTTGGGGGCACCACAATATCATTTATTCAGAAGCAACGCTAAAAACTGAGTACGCACCACGAGGTAATAATATTTGTTCTAGTCTCTCTGTGGACATTTTCATATGTCTGTAAGGATTTCTATTACTCACTTGATGTAAATGTATGAAGCCAGCAGACAGCAATTATATTTTTGAGTGTTTTCTGTCTGATGTTTATGTGAAGCCAGACATCAATTATATTTAAGAATGTTTCTGTCCGATGTGGCTCTGTATGGAAGCCAGACACACAGCAATGTGACTGGAACAGCTGTTCCGATGTGGTTCAAAGAAGCCAGCAGACACACTCAATTATATTTGTGGAATGTTTTTTGTCTGCTGGATGGGCCTGTATGAAGTCAAAGGCACACAGCAATTATATTTAGAATGTTTTTGTCTGATGTCTGCATAGCCAAACAGAGCATACTATATTTGTGAATGTTTTTGTCTGATGTTTATGTAGCTGTGTAAGACACAGCAATTATATTTATGAATATTTTTGTCTAAGGCTGGGCAGACACAGTAAATTATATTTGTGAATGTTGTCTGATGTGTCTAGATAGCTGTAGCAGACACACTAATTAGATTTTGTGAATGTTTCTGTCTGATGTGTCTGTACAGTCACAGACACAGCAAATTATATTTGTGAATGTTTCTGTCTGATGTGTCTGTATGAAGCCAGCAGACACAGTAATTATATTTAGAATGTTTTTGTCTGATAAGTTTGTAGAAGCCAGCAGACACAGCAATTATATTTGTGAATATTTCTTGTCTGATGTGTCTGCAAGGGAAGCCAGCAGACACAGCAATTATATTTGTGAATGTTTCTTGTCTGATGTGTCTGTATAGCTGGGCAGATTACAGCAATTATATTTGAGTGCTTGTCTGATGTTTAGATGATTTATAAGATACATAAATTATATTTTTGTATTATTTTGTCTGATGTGTCTGTATGTGAATATAGACACAGCAATTATATTTGTGAATGTTTTCATCTGATGTGTCTGTATGAAGTCAGCACAGACAACAACAAATTATATTTCCAGAACGTTTCTGTCTGATGAGAATGTAATTGATGAAGTTAGGACTGAGTTTGCTGTTAAACAGACATGAAGTAGATAGTGAATATACACTTACCCAGTCAGAACAAGGACACACACAGAATAGTATACTTGTGAAAGGGTCAGTATAGTGCAAACAGAGACGTTCCAGGTTGGATCAGTATAGGACTAGAGACGTCTGTAAGCGGGGTCAGTATAGTGTACTAGAGATCGTTCTGTAAGCGGATCAGTATAGCGGACTAGAGACGTTCCTGTAAGGGCCAGTATAGTGTACCAGAGACGTTCTGTGCGGATCGCCAGTATAGTGGACTAGAGATTGCCCAGGCGCGGGCCAGTATAGTGGACTATAGACTGTTCCAGGCTGGCCAGCATAGTGTACCAGAGACGTCTCTGTAAGCGGGTCGAAGAGCAGTGTACTCGTGAGGACGATATGTAAGCGGGTCAATATAGTGGACTGTAGACGTTCTGGTGCGGACCAGTATAGTGGACTAGAGACGTTCTGCAAGCGGTCAAGAAAAATTAGAGACTGTTCCAAAAGCGGAATAGCAGATGAAATAGAGATTGTTATAGTGAGCGACAAAGATAAAGTGCACCAGAGACGCTCTGCAAGCGGGCTGCATAGTGTACCAGACGCCCTGTGTTGGTTTGGCATAGCGTACCAGAGACGTTCAGATGAAAGATTAAGCAGAAAAGGTTATAGTATAGTTCTACGAGCGAGTCAGTGTAAAGAAGGCTCCCAAACGAGTCATGTATGTTACAGTATGGTTCCCACAAGTTGAGTCAGTGTAGTGTTATAGTGATAGTTCTACAACGAGTCAGTGTGGTGTTATGTAGGAGAAGTTCACGCGAGCTTTCAGCGCATGTTATAGTATAGTCTTACAAAACGAGTCAGGTGTGGAGTGCCAGCATAGTTCCTGCTGCTGAGCTTAGGTGTAGTGTTATAGCATAGTCTACAAACGAGCCAGTGTAGTGTTGTAGCATAGCTCTGCCAAACGAGTCAGTTTTAGTGGAATAGAGACGTTCTGTAAGGGCTGCATAGTGTACTAGAGACGTTCTGATGATATATAGTGGTAAAGTATAGTTCACAAACTATAGTGTATATAGGTAGTATATCTTTCATAAACGAGCCAGTGTAGTGTTATAGTATAAATAGTTCTACAAAACGAGCCAGTAGAAAATATAGTATAGTTCTACAAAACGAGTCAGTGTAGTGTTATAGTAAACTCTACAAACGAGGCCATGTAGTGTTATAAAGGCAGTCTCACAAACGAGTCAGTGTAGTGTTATAGTATAGTTCCTACAAACGAGCTGTGTAGAGTGTTATAGCATGTTCTACAATCGGAGTCAGTGTGCAGTGTTATAGTATAGTTCTACAAACGAGTCAGCAAATATGGCATGTGTCTCATGTCGTCAGAAATATATAGTTCTACAAGCGAGCCAGTGTAGGCGTTGGCAGCATAGTCCTGCACACCGAGCCATGTAGTGTTATAGCATAGTTCTACAACTGAGCCAGTGCTGTGTTATATATAGTTCTACAAACGAGCCAAAGTTGTGTTACAGTATAGCCCTGCCAAGCGAGCCAGTATAGTGTTACAGTATAGTTCTGCAAGCGAGTCAGTGGAGTGTTAGTAGTATAGTTCTACAAACGACAAAGCAGTTATAGCATAGTTCTACAAGAGTCAGTATAGTGTTATAGCATAGTCTCTACAAAGCGAGTCAGTGTAGTGTTATAGTACAGTTCTGCCAAACGAGCCAGTGTAGTATTTTAGCATAGTTCTACAAACGAGCTAGTGGGAAAAGTTATAGTATAGTTCTACAAAAACGAGTCAGTGTAGTGTTATAGTACAGTTCACAAACGAGCCAGTACAGGAGTTATATGATGGCGCCTATAAAGCGAGTCAAAGATAGTGTTATAGTAGACCTACAAACGAGGCCAAAGTGAGTGTTATAGCATAGTTCTACAAACGAGTCAGTACTGTGTTATAGCATGTCTCAAGAGTCAGGCAGGCGTTACAGTATAGTCTTCAAGGTTGAGCTAGTGTAGTGTTATAGTATAAAGTTCTACAAACGAGTCAGTGGTATTTTTAGTATAGTTCTACAAACGAGGCCAGTGTAGTGTTATATAGTATAGTTCTACAAAACTGAGCTAGTGTAGTAGTTATATATAGTGTTCTACAAATGAGCTGTGTAGTGTTATAATATAGTTCTAGGAAGGGAGCTAGTAGTAGTGTTAGCATAAAGGTAGCAACGAGCTGGTGTAGGTGTTATATATGTTCTACAAACGAGCTGGCAGTAGTAAAGATAGTATAAGTCTCACAAACGAGTCAGTATAGTGTTATAGCATAGTTCTACAAAACGAGTCAGTAGTAGTACATATAGTATAGTTCACAAACGAGTCAAAGTGTAGTGTTATAGGTGATAGTTCTGCCAATGTGAGCCAGTAGTGTTATAGCATAGTTCTGTATGGTTTCAGCATAGTGTTATAGTATAGTTCTACACAAAACGAGCTGCGGTAGTGTTACATGTTCTACAAAACGAGTCAGTGTAGGGTTATAGTATGTTCTACAAACGAGTCAGGTGTGTAGTGTTAATAGTATGCTCACAAACGAGTCAGTGAGAAATAGTAGTATAGTTTCTACAAACGAGTCAGGTGTAGTGTTATAGTATAAGTTCTACAAACGAGTCAGCATATAGTTATAGTATAGTTTCACAAACGACTCAGTGTGGTGTTATAGTATATGCTGTGCTGTTGAAAGCCAGTGTAGGTTATAGGTGCATAGTCTGCACAAGGAGCTAGTGGTGTTATAGATAGTCTTACAAACGAGTTTTAAAGTGAAAAAGGCACAGTCTTACGAATCGAGTCATATGTTATAGTATAGTTCCTACAAGGAGTCAGTGGAAAATATATAGTATGAAGTCTTGCCATGAGCCAGCAGTAGTACATAGTATGTCTTTACAAACGAGCCAGTGTGTGTAGTGTTATAGTATAGTTCTACAACGAGTCAGTGTATGGTTATAGTATAGTTCCTACAAACGAGCTAAAGTAGTGTCATGTTACATAGTCCTGTAAGTGTCAGTATAAAGGATATTGTCCAACTATTAAAAATATAAATCGCAGTGAATTCTGAAGCATACTTGACTCTGTAAACATAAATAAAAAAAACTGATAAGTTCTCGCGTTAGTAACACTCATGTTTATATCTTTCTGTTGAAATGATCTCTTGATGTTAAAAGTGACTATGTTTGTATCTCCCCAAGAATGTTAAATGTGACTATGTTTAGTTTCTAAGAAAATGATCTCTTAACGTTAAAAGTGACTATGTTTCTGTATCTCTCCTCCATTGAATGCTCTTAATCGATTAGTTAAAGAATGTTTCTGCCAATTTGAGTTATTATCACTTCTTCTTCTGTTCAACTTCGAAGCATTGGCAAAAATAATATTAGAATGAGAAATGTTACATAAACCAAAGACAATTGTAACGAGTGAAGGTAGTGAGTGTTTCAAAGATAAAAAAACAGGTAATCTTCTGTGACGTGGGAGGTAATGCGTTCTTGTATCGCGCCTCAAAAAGTACTTGGTTAGTTCTGCTAGCTCGGGGTATTTTTCTAACCATTCCTGTTCTTAATGTAGTCGTGACCGAGTTACAAAGCACGATCGAGTTACTAGTGCCAAGCCGTGATCGAGTTACTAGTGCTGCCGGACTAAGTTACGAAAAGGTCGGATCGTTACTAAAATGTCGTGATCGAGTTACTAGTGCTGTCGTGATCGAGTTACTAGTGCCGTTTTTAACGAGTTACTAGTGCTGTCGATCGAGTGCCACAGTGCTGCGTCGAGATGACGATAAACGTAGGTTCTTATGTTCAGTCTGAAAGCAATCAAAAGAATAATTGTTGACGGATAGGTGCGGATGTTCGCCCATAGACTCGGACACCAGACGTGGTCTGAACCACACCAATACTCCACACGCAAGAAAAGAATGGGTTCTTTCTTTGCCTTCTCTGCATAATTAGAAGTGCTAGAAATGTTAAGTGTTGTGCACTTTTACCATAAGGTTTAAAGAAAGAAATTTTTTATTCAAAAAGAACAATTAAAAATTGATAAGCAAACCTTAATTGCCCGGCAAAATGTATTATTAGAGAATTAAAAACAAATTTTACAAAAATGTTTTGACATCTCTGAGTTACACTCTTCGGTACTGCGGAGCTTATATTAGTTGCGAGATCTTTCTGTGAGTTTAATCATCAATCAATCAACAGGCATGATCTTTCTGGGTGAGTTTGATTACTCAGTCAATCACCAACATCATGATCGTTCTGTGAGTTTAATCATCTGATTAATCAATCAACACTACATCTTTCGTGAGTTTATTAATTCAGCCAATCAATCAACATCGCTGATCTTTCGTGAGTTTAATCATTCAATCAATCACCTAACATCGTGATCATTCTGTGAGTTTAATTACCCAGCTGATCAATCAACATCATGATCTTTCTGCACTTAATCATTCAGTCAATCAACATCTTGATCTTCTGCGGGAGTTTAATCACCAATCGCTGTCGATCTTCTAAGCGAGTTTAATCACCAATCAGTCAATCACCAACATCATAGACAAAAGAAAACAATGTATTCTGTAAAATGATCACATAAAATGATCGACGTTGATATTATTTTTGGTCAGTTATTCCCTTGTCTAAATTAACAATCAGCATCAGGAAGCCGTGCCGGCTGTGCAGACGATCACAGACTTCGCCAAATCTCGTCGATTGCGCTTTTAACAACTCAGATGTTGACGTCAACGCGCAAAGAAGTCGTGCTATTTCAAACTTTTCTCTTCTTCGTCCTAATCATTTGATTTTACCGGTTACCGCACATTCTCCAACCTCCACTCATCACATGCCTGAAAAAATGGTGACTGGGGCTTCTTTCTTATATTGATGATAAAAGTTTTCTCTGTGTCTTTGGTTCTATCTGAACACCTCAACATTAGCCATCTTTAGCAGTCCATGGGACTCTCACTATTCTTCATAAACCACATCTCAGGCCTCTCAGAGATTGATCTGTTTTAGTTTATTATCTTATGATTGAGCAATTGGCACAATACCACATGACAATATATAAGCAACCAAAGATATAATATGTTGATAATGTTAATATTAATAGTACTAATAGACAAATGTATTAAGAAGTTGTCCAATCATGATTCCTATTCTGGATGAAAACAATTCATTGAAGCACTTATTGATCAATTTACGCAAGAGAAATATTTTTTTACATCGCTTTTTTTCTTCTTATTTTTCTGAGAATATTTTTGAATTTATCTGACAGTAGATTCATGTCACTTGTCCAGACTGTCCTTCTAATAATATGTGTACTGCAATTGTTTGAATTTGTCTATGTGAGGTGGAGAAAAAAAGAACAACCTAATTATGAGTCAACAGTGCATGTTTCTAATGGACTTATGGAGCCAAAACAGTGGATGTTTCAATGGGACTGCTGAGTCAAATATCATGACGTTTCCAATGGGGACTTCTGCGTCGCTCAGTGATGTTTGTGATTTGCGCCAAATATGGATGTTCGCGACTTCTACGGTTGAAAATATGGATGTTTCGGCTTAGAGATAACAATGGGCACCAGCCATCCATCACAAGTGATGAGGACAACAGCTTTAGACTTGTGTTGTTGTAAACTTCCTGGTGTGTGTAGTGGTGGATCAGAGATTTAATCCTGAACACTTGTAAGACGTACATTGTCCAGGTTGATATGAGGTGTTGTGTGTTCCAGGCTCCTTTAGGAGCTGTTTTTCTTGCGTCAGCTTTTCAACGATTCCCATCTATTCGACTTTTCTCTCGTTTGCGTTACATTTATAAATCTTGCAACTTTCTTGTATTGTTTAAAACGTTACATTTAGTAATTCAAATAACTTCTTCTTGTATTGTTTAAGGTTACATTTAGCAATCTTGGGCAAACTTTCTGTGGCTGTTTAAACGTTACATTTAGGCAATCTTGGGCAATCTTTTCAGGCTGGTTTAAATGTTACATTTAGCAATTTTGGGTGCAATTTTCGTATTGTTTAAGGTTACATTTAGTAAATTTTTACAACTTTCTGTTTAAGTACTAGTGCAACATATAGCAATCGTGGGCAATCTTCTTCTTCTTGTTATGTTTTAGCGCGACATTTAGCAATTCACAGGGATTCACAGTATGTGTTGTCGTTATATCATATCATTTTAGAGACATCTTTAGAATGTCTTCAAAGAGCATGCCTGATCGTCTAAGTACTTGACGGCAGCATAATGTTGATGAATTGTCCTGTTGATAGTACCAGAACTATCTGGCTGTGCATTTCAATATCTCAAATACCAAACAGGAATGTTGCATTGAATGAATCACAAACAAACTCCACTTAGTATCAAACATCTTAAGCTCAAATGTATTTTGTTTGGTTTTGGGTGTTGTTGTTGTTTTTTGGTTATGTTGTTTTACTTGTAATTATTCCAAGAGCAAGTAACTTGTGCATACAACGATAATTTGATACAGCTCAGTTGTAAATCTAGATGCACATTTAAAATATCTGCTAGTTATAAATTTTGTTACATTTCTGACAGCTAAACTTGTGGTCTCATTATATTTGAGAATATCGGATTATTATATAATAATAATAGTACACACCTTCAAAACAAGTTATATTACATAGCCTGTGCTAAATTTCTCCATACCACCTTCAACCTGGGCAACTTGCTCAATCTCTCCATGGAACTGAGACCAGATATTTCTGTCTCTTTCAGTAAAGTTCGTTTCCGTCCCTTAGGTCGTCCTCTCTTTCTTGAACCTTTGCATTCCACCTCTCAATGCCTGCTTGATATTCTCGATCATTTCTTCTCAAGGCAGGTTCAATACATTCCATCTTCTTCTTGTCTTGATAGAATAGTTGAAAGCACAGGTGGCTGACCAGACATTTCGGATTTTTCCTGAACATTAGTTCCATTTTTTCATTATTTTTCGCAGACATCTATTTTTTCAAATGCATTCAACTTGCTTTCTATATCTTTAGTCATTTTTCAACTCGCTAGCATATGTTAGGATTGATAACATTTTAATAGAAAATTCATAATTTAGTTTTAAACTATATAACTTGCAGTTATATTATTTTAATGAGACTTTAGAAGGATGTTGCTTTGACAACGGTTATTGTTACTACCAGATACACTTTCCGAACTGGTATAGAGATCAAATTAGTAGTATCCAGCATGATTCTAATATCAACCACGTAAACAGCCATTTGATTTTCATGGTTTCGCGGTGTTCAGTGAAAATACAAATTTAGCGTGTGGTCTGAGCCCCTGTCATGCCCAGTATCCAATAACACAGAGTTTGCTTAAACGCCACGTCGTGAGTTGATCCGTGTGTTTGAATGTACCGAGTTCGTTCACGAAAATCATTCGCCAGCGCAGGTGGGGAACAAAACAAAAAAATCATGTGGTCGGGGAATGTTACGCAGAGGCTACACATAGAGAGAGAGGAAGAATATAGTGA
>JADZMA010001770.1:0-15120 GCA_020796225.1 Arion vulgaris
TCTTCTTGTAAGGTGTTGATGTTGTCATAAGGTTAGGCTGGCCATATGGGTGTACACATCTCTTCCTGTGTTTCCCATGGCCCATCTGTTCAGCCAAATTTCTTTATTTGTTGTCATTAGGATTTGCTTTGCTGGATGGAGAGTTGTTGCTGTGATTGGTTGTTCCTGTGTTGACCTCTTTCTGGCCCTAGCCTATCTGCTTTGTCATTTCCAGGTGTGTTTGAATGTCCAGGGATCCACTGCATGGTTATTTTGATGTCATGTGATGTAATAAGTCTGTCAATATCTAGGGCTATATGGGATAGTTCAGATTTACAATGTCCACCATCCTCTAGGGCTTGAAGGGCAGACATTGAATCTGTGAAGATAATTATGTTTTGTGCCTTTGATGGAAAGGCATCGAAAACAGTCTTCAGGTGGTACAACGCTGCCTCTATCGCATGAATTTCAGCCTCATAATTGGAGCATATCTCCCCGCATGCACCAAACAGTTCTTCGGATGATCTGTCTGGGTATTGTATATATGCTCCGTAACCTGCTTTGATGGTGGCTTTAAATGCAGATCCATCAGTATAGACATGTATCCATTCTTGGGGATAGGCATCAATGGTTCTTTGAGATGCTATCATAAGGCTGACTGGGTCGGAGCGTTTAGTTGCTTCATCCGTCAATTTTGTTCTAATTTCAGGTGTATTCAAGAGGTATGTGGGTAAGCTATTACTCCTGCAGCTGCTGTCTTGTTTCGGAAGGTGGTATCTGTCTTTGATTTCACTGACGTGGTGGGAGGATTGACTTTGTTTAATTCTGTTTCTCTGTTTCCACTTCTCGACAAGTAGTTTATTAGTGATCTTGATTCATTCTTTTGCTCTCCTTTCATAAGCTTCAACAGCAGCTTTGTCCCTTCGCAACCCAAGAGGTTCCACATTTGTGTGTGTATTTCACATGCGGCGGTTGGTGTTGACCTCATTGCTCCGCTGATTAGACGTAAGGCATTGTTCTGTACTCTGTCCAGGGAATCAAGGTTTGTCTTGGAGCAAGTTGTTAGAAGAGCACTGTTGTACTCTATTGCAGAGCGGATGTAACCAAGATATAGGCCTCTCAGAGTATCTTTGTCTGATTCCCATGTTGTGCCAGCAAGCTTCTTCAATAGCTGTAATCTTCTTAATGCTTTGTTCTTTACATTCACAACATGCTTCTTCAGGTTAAGCTGGCGGTCAAGTGTTACCCAAGATATGTGGGGTGTTGTTCTCTTAGCAGTTGGTGATTGTCTAGATTTAATGTGATATTCTGTTTGGCAACTTTGTGGCATAGTGAAGATGGTATACACTGTTTTGGCACAGTTTATCTTTAGTTTCCATGTCTGGCAGTAGTCATGGAGTTTTCTTAGGTCTCCGTTGAGTTTACGTGCTCCACTTTCTACATCCTCATGACTTTGCCAAATAGCCAGGTCGTCTGCGTATAGCGCTTTTTCAGCCGTAATCTGACTTGCAAGGTCATTGATGTATATGAGGAAGAGGGTGCAACTTAGGGATGAGCCCTGTGGTAAACCCTCTTCTAAAACCTCCTTAGATGAAATTGCATCATTGATTTTTGTCTGATCGTAGGTCAATTAAGAAGTACTTAATCCAGTTGTACAATCTTCCCATGTATTCCAAATGTCCATCATCTTCATAAGGAGGCCTTTTCTCCATACTCGATCGTAAGCCTGCTGCAAGTCAAAGAAAATGGCTACTGTGTGTTTGTTGTTCTGGAAGCTGTCGTGTATTCTTTTGAGTTCCTAAAGAGTTGGTCCTCTGCAGTTGCCAGATCTAAATCCCGCCTGTTCGTGGCATAGAGTGTTGGTACTTTCAAGAAACCAGTAGAGACGACAATTTACAATTTTCTCAGCTAATTTCCCTAGACATGATGTTAGCGAGATTGGTCGGTAGCTTCTGGGTTCACTCTGGGGTTTGGTGTTTTCAGATAGGATAATATGGGCACTCCTCCAGGCTTTGGGGAGCATTCCATTTTTCCATGTCATATTAATTAGATGGAGAACTGCTACCTTCCCTATTGGACCTAAGTTTAGAAGCATCTCGTTGTGGATCTTATCTGGTCCAGGAGACTTTCTAAGTTTCAATTTCTTTAATGCCTGTTCTAATTCCTGTCTACTAATTTCTTTCTCAAAAATGGAAGCATTTACTGTTTGAGCTTTTTCTTGTTGCTTCAAGTGGTTCAGACGCTTTCTGTCTATCTCTGTGAGTTGCCCTGCTCTGTTCACTGATGCAAAGTAACGGTTGAAGTGCTCTGCTTTTTTCTGGTCTTCAATGATTGTTTTCCTTCCATCTATCACTTGTTTGGGATTTGTCTTCCTACTATCCCCAGACAGATTGTTGACCAACGCCCAGGCTTTATTTCCATTACGTCTGAAGTCTAGTTTTGAACATGTGTCTATCCATTTTTCATTTTTAGCCTTCCTAACTGCAAGTTTTACTTTTGCACAAGCTTTATTGTACTGCACTTTTATGTCCAGTGATGGTGTGGACTCTAGTGTTTTCCTTAATGTGCTTCTTTCATAGATGGTGTCTTGTATGTCTTGGTTCCAAAATGGTTTGTGTGATTTCCGGCTGCCCCTTGGGATACATAATGATGAGGCTTTCAGAATTGCTTTTGTTACTTCTTTGTTGAAAGTCTCAACACTGCTGGCTTCAACTTGTGAAAGCAGAGAGTCAGTTGTTTCTTAAAAAGTCTCCAGTTAGCTTTTTTGAAGTTCCACCGTGTTTTTTGCTTTTGACAGGCTCTACTTACAGTTGTTATAGTAGTAAGGAGTGGTTTGTGATCACCTGATATCATCAAGTATTTGAGAATGGCAGGATTCTGTCAAGTCGGATGAGCAGATGGTCAGGTCAGGTCGAGTAAGTGAGAGGTGAGCTCTGTGCAGCAGAGTTGGTGGAGATTCTGCATTCTGTAATACTGATAGATTGTTGTACACATGCTCTTCATTAATTTTCCTGTCCTGTTGTTGTCTGGAGCCCAACGTGGAGAGTGTCCATTTAAGTCACCGCTAAAATAGTTTTCATACTGTGTTTGTAGCAGTTCTGGCAGTTTGAGTGTTTTGCGGGGTTATAGATGTTGTATATGGTATATTTTCCTCCAGAGTGCCAGATAGTAATTTGTTGCACATCTGTGGGATGGGCTGTTGTAAGCTGTGATGCATCTCCCTGAATGTCGTTGCGTATGTATGTGATATGCTCTGGCAGTCAGTACACCTACAGGGATAACTAGTGTATCCAGTCAAGTGCAGGTCACTGTCTTGTGTAGGGTTTCGTAGGGCCACATGTACCTTGTGGTCATGTAATAATTTTGAGAGTTCAATCTTTTGTTTCTTAGGCCACAGATGTTTAATTGTGGATATGAAGTGAAAGTTTGTCTCTTTTGGTCATCTGACATCTGTAGGTCCTTCTTCCTCCAAGGGTTTTGTGTATTTCTATGTTTGCATTTGTTTGTTTTGTTTTTCCAGTGTCAATTTTTCGCACAGAACAGCGGTTACTCTGTCTGGCGCGACCTGATATTCGAGTCGAGTCCGATCTCGCTTGAATTTCTATTATTGCTGACATAGCATTGAAAAGCTGGGGAGTCTGTGGATTTCCTACCCACCCCGGACAGGAGCCAGAATAATACTGCCATAGCACTAGTGGATGAGGGGCTTTCCGTGTCGCTTAATGATACTGCAGCCAAGGTAGGGTTCGCTGTTCTCATTCCCGCCACCAGATTGCCTGCTGTCACGCCGAGCTCAGTTATACTCTAGGCTTGTGTCCAAATGTTCAAGGCAAGAGGATCATTACGTCCTGAGTCACTGCGCCTGTATGATGGATGTCAGCCGTCAGAAAGCAGCACACATTGGTTCTCTATCCTCAGATCTAGTTAGTACCTTTCTGACTTCTTTCCAACCACAGAGGGTGCATGTACATTGTCAAATATTATACAAATGTTTACCACATCTACTCAGTTATGCTGTAGTGCTGTGCCAGATCTGAATGGTCATATGAGAGGCCATTAGAGCTCTCACTGTGGTTAAGAGCATTGGAGGGGAAAAGGACGTGGTAGGGGAAAGAAAGGAGGGAAATGGGAGGGTTAAGCAGGATTACTCCCGCCCACTCATGTTATTTAGCCAGTCAGCCAAGACTGTTGCCCGGGGTGTGGCACGTGGAGCCAAACATGAGCTAGGTGAGAAGTGGGGACCAAATAGGATCATGACTATCCATGGACATACCCAGGATACGGCTGTCATTTTCCGTGAGGTACTAACCCCTACCTTCTCACCCAACACCCCGACCACTCCGCTTCAATTTGGCGTTAACAAACACAACAATCGTTACTGTCTGTAATACCGCTTTTAGGCGTTTTGGGACAGGTAGAACGTGAGCCAGAAGAATTTACTGGCCACATGGCTAGTGTATTCTCCGCCAAGATTACAATTTTTCATTTATGTCCACAACATTAAATAATTCACAGCATTAAACCTCCCGGATGGGAGCCACGCACTAATCCATTCGACCAGACACTTTGTAAACATCAATAATCACTTGACGATAGATTATAAATAATTGATCAGGCTTTTCGTTGGCAAACTGTATCAGGATGTAAATATGAACTATGAACTCTGAAATATGTTTGTGTGTAGCAGCTTGAAGGGATAAGGCAAGCAAAATAATCCTATACAGTTTATCTGTTTATAAAAATGTTAAAAGCATTTCGTTCTTTCTTTTTTTCTTTCCTTTCTGAACCTGTTTTACCTCACAGCGTCAGGATAAGAAGAGATTTCTAGAACGAGCCCTTATGTGCGCTTCAGAAATAATGTCTTTCGTCGACTCTGTTATCTCTGAGGTTCATCTTTGCGAGGCCTGTCTTTTCTCTTGTATCCATTGTATCGGAGCAACATCGCTCTTTGAAGTGCACTGTCTGTTGGTAATCTGCTTATGTGGCCGAATCATTTAATTTGTTGTTTCTTGATGAAGTCTAGTACTGATGCTGTAACCACGTTTTCCTGATGTCTTCATTTCTCAACCGGTCTCTTCTTGTTACTCCCAGCATTCTACATATAACTTTATATCTGTTGTGAAATTCGTTATCAGTTTCCCCGCATTCTGCATATAACTTGATATCTGTTGTGAGCAATTCATTATAAGTTTTTATTCAACTTCACATACAGTTTTAAGAAATTTAAATATAAGATTCATGTAAAAATATCTTCACCATCTTCAAAATTACATGGGAGACCTCGCCAGTGCTACGGAGTTGCTGCACTGCAGCTGAGATCTTGGCAGTTTAAATCGAGAATAGCAGGCTGAAAAGCCGCGACGTCCCAAACTCATTAGGAATGATTAAAAAAAAACATTCATACAACATATCTTCCCCATCTTCAAAATTACCTTTTGGGACCTCGTCGGTGCTACGGAGTTCGGGCACTGCAGTTGCGATCTTAGGTGTAAGAGAGATCGAGCACACATAGTTACTCACCGAAGTGCAATGATGATGCTCCTATCAAATCACTCAAAAAATACAGCTTTAAGTATGTAAGTCAACTACTGCTGCACTGTCCAACATCCCCCCGGGGGCGCATTGGAACCTGTGTCAGAAATAAATGACGCCCTATTATGCGGGCACACCGCCAATGACACGGACTGGTGAAAGCATGAACAAGGGCGACTCTTTTGGCCTAAAAAGCAAAGCTCCCCATCCCTACGCATAACGGCAAGAGTTGCCAGCCAACTACATCTTCCACCTGGGAATAGACTTCTTCTTCTTTTGTCGTCACACTGCTACCGGGTTGTCGCCCAGTGTCGTCACACTGCTACCGGGTTGTCGCCCAGTGTCGTCACACTGCTACCGGGTTGTCGCCCAGTGTGTTTTTTTTTTTTTGTCTAGCGCTGTTCTGGTGGTTTGTGTGATTGTTACTTTTGTTTTTCATGATTCTGCTACGCCATCTAAATATAATGGGAATAGACAATAGACAATCAAGCCTGATCATCTAAAGCCGAAGGATTATTTATTTCACCGGGCATATGGCTCGGCCCCACTCCACAGAAATTGTTCGCCATCTTCTGAGAGTATTGCACAAAATGAATTTGTAGTCCGACAACAATCCTAGGGATCTCTGAAAAAGTACACTCGTGAAAAAAACAGATCGTCGGGGTCCAGATTTGAACCCAAGACCTTCTTTAACGTGAGGCCAGGGCTTAACCACTTAGCCACAAAATATCCAGATGGCTTCACGAGTAAGGGCCTGGTACCTTGGCCCCAGAGACGAGATAAACCTCTTCTCCCCCGAACACTAACATATAAAGACCAGATATCCTAGGTTCCTAATCTAACCCTTCGCCTGAACACAACATATATAAAGTACTCAGATATCCTGGTGTTCCTAATCTAACCTCTTCGCACTGAACACTAACATATATAAAGTACTCAGATATCCTAGGGTTCCTAATCTAACCTCTTCCACTGAACACTAACATATATAAAGTACTCAGATATCCTGGGGTTCTAATCTAACCTCTTCGCCCTGAACACTAACATATATAAAAGTACTCAGATATCCTAGGTTCCTAATCTAACCTCTGAACACTAAATATATAAAGTACTCAGATATCCTGGTGTTCCTAATCTAACCTCTGAACACTAACATATAAAAGATCAGATATCCTGGTATTCCTAATCTAACTCTTCGCCCTGAACACTAACATATATAAAGTCCCTGATATCCTGGTATTCCTAATCTAACCTCTGAACACTAACATATATAAAGTATTCAGATATCCTGGTATTCCTAATCTAACCTTTTCTGCACTGAACACTAACATATATAAAGTACTCAGATATCCGTACTAATCAACCTCTTCGCCCTGAACACTAACATATATAAAGACTGATATCCTAGGTTTCCTAATCTAACCTCTTCGCACTGAACACTAACATATATAAAGTACTCAGATATCCTGGTATTCCTAATCTAACCTCTTCGCCCTGAACACTAACATATATAAAGTACTCAGATATCCTAGGTTTCCTAATCTAACCTCTTCGCACTGAACACTAACATATATAAAGTACTCAGATATCCTGGTGTTCCTAATCTAACCTCTTCGCCCTGAACACTAACATATATAAAGTACTCAGATATCCTGGTGTTCCTAATCTAACCTCTTCGCCCTGAACACTAACAATATAAAGACCAGATATCCTGGGGTTTCCCAATCAACCTCTTCTGCCCTGAACACTAACATAATAAAGACTCAGATATCCTAGGTTTAATCTAACTTCGAACACTAACATATATAAAGTAAATAGATATCCTGGTTTTCCCCAATTATAACCTCTTCGCCCTGAACACTAACATAATAAAGTACCAGATAACCTTAGGTTCCTAATCTAACCTCTTCGCACTGAACACTAACATATATAAGACTCAGATATCCTGGTGTTCCTAATCTAACCTCTTCGCCCTGAACACTAACATATATAAAGTACTCAGATATCCTGGTGTTCCTAATCTAACCTCTTCGCACTGAACACTAACATATATAAAGTACTCAGATATCCTGGTATTCCTAATCTAACCTCTTCGCCCGAACACTAACAAAATAAAGTACTCAGATATCCTGGGGTTCCAATCTAACCTCTGAACACTAACATATATAAAGTATCAGATATCCTGGGTTCCTAATCTAACCTCTGAACACTAACATATAAAAGTCCCAGATATCCTTATTCCTAATCTAACCTCTTCGCCCTGAACACTAACATATATAAAGTACTCAGATATCCTGGTATTCTAATCTAACTTCTGAACACTAACATATATAAAGTATTCAGATATCCTGGTATTCCTAATCTAACCTCTTCGCACTGAACACTAACATATATAAAGTACTCAGATATCCTGGTATTCCTAATCTAACCTCTTCCCTGAACACTAAACATATAAAGTACCAGATATCCTAGGTTCCTAATTAACCTCTTCGCCCTGAACACTAACATAAAAGTACTCAGATATCCTGGTATTCCTAATCTAACCCTTCGCCCTGAACACTAACATATAAAGTACTCGATATCCTTGGTATTCCAATCTAACCTCTGAACACTAACATATAAAAGTATTCAGATATCCTGGTATTCCTAATTCAACTCTTCGCCCTGAACACTAACATATATAAAGTACTAGATATCCTGGGTTCCTAATCTAACCTCTGAACACTAACAAAATAAAGACTAGATATCCTGGTATTCCTAATCTAACCTCTGAACACTAACATATATAAAGTACTGATATCCTGTGTTCCTAATATAACCTCTTCGCCCTGAACACTAACATATATAAAGTACTCAGATATCCTGGGGTTCCTAATCTAACCTCTTCGCCCTGAACACTAACATATATAAAGTACCTAGATATCCTGGTATTACTAATCTAACCCTTCGCACTGAACACTAAATATATAAAGTATTCAGATATCCTGGTATTCCTAATCAACCTCTTCGCACTGAACACTAACAAAATAAAGTACTCAGATACCCCGGTATTCCTAATCTAACCCCTTTTTCGCCCCTGGAACACTAACATATATAAAGTACTCAGATATCCTGTTCCCAAACTAACCTCTGAGCACTAACATATATAAAGTACTCAGTTATCCTGGTATTCCTAATCTAATCTTCGTCTCTGAACACTAACATATAAAGTATTCAGATATCCTGGGGTTTCCCTAATCAACCTCTGAGCACTAACATATATAAGTACTCAGATACCCCTTATTCCTAATCAACCTCTTCGCCCTGAACACTAACAATATAAAGTACCAGATATCCTGGTATTCCTAATCTAACCCTGCCCTGAACACTAACATATATAAAGTATTCAGATATCCTGGTATTCATAATCTAACCTCTTCGCACTGAACACTAACAATATAAAGTATAGATATCCTGGTATTCCTAATCTAACCTCTTCGCCCTGAACACTAACATATATAAAGTACTCAGATATCCTGGGGTTCCTAATCTAACCTCTGAACACTAACATATATAAAGTACTCAGATATCCTGGTATTCCTAATCTAACCTCTTCGCCCTGAACACTAACATATATAAAGTATTCAGATATCCTAGGTTCCTAATTAACCTCTGAGCACTAACATATATAAAGTACTCAGATATCCTGGTATTCTAACCAACCTCTTCGCCCTGAACACTAACATATATAAAGTACCAGATATCCTGGTTTTCCCTAATCTAACCTCTGAACACTAACATATATAAAGTATTCAGATATCCGGGGGTTTCCCTAATCTAACCTCTTCGCCCTGAACACTAACATATATAAAGTACCAGATATCCTTTTTCCCTAATCTAACCTCTGAACACTAACATATATAAAGTATTCAGATATCCTGGGTTCCTAATCTAACCTCTCGCCCTGAACACTAACATATATAAAGTACCAGATATCCTGGTATTCCTAATCTAACCTCCTGAACACTAACATATATAAAGTACTCAGATATCCTGGTGTTCCTAATATAACCTCTTCGCCCTGAACACTAACATATATAAAGTACTCAGATATCCTGGGTTCCAATTCAACCTTTTCGCCCTGAACACTAACATATAAAGTACTCAGATATCCTGGTATTCTTAATCTAACTCTGAACACTAACATATATAAAGTATTCAGATATCCTGGGTTCCTAATCTAACCTTTTGCCCTGAACACTAACATATATAAAGTACTCAGATATCCTGGTATTCCTAATCTAACTCTGAACACTAACATAATAAAGTACTCAGATATCCTGGTTCAATTAACCTCTTCGCTCTGAACACTAACATATATAAAGTACTCAGATATCCTGGTATTCCTAATCTAACCTCTGAACACTAACATAATAAAGTACCAGATATCCTGGTTTTCCCCAATCTAACCTCTTCGCCCTGAACACTAACATAATAAAGTACTCAGATATCCTGGTTTTCCCTAATCTAACCTCTGAACACTAACATATATAAAGTATTTAGATATCCTGGTTTTCCCTAATCTAACTCTGAACACTAACATATATAAAGTACTCAGATATCCTGGTATTCCTAATCTAACCTCTGAACCCCAACATATAAAGCATAGATATCCTGGGTTCCTAATCTAACCCTGCCCCTGAACCCCAACATATATAAAGTACCAGATATCCGGGTTCCTAATCAGTTATTACACTGTTTATAATCTACTGTGCATTGACAAGATCCCAAAATAGCAACTGTGTTTCTTACATTCACACCTGGTTAAGTAAATTATGTTGTTCAAAAACCCAAAAACACCGTTTGGAGTTGCAATTAACTTGTTACCCGAGGAAACCAAACCATTCCTGTTGGCCACCTGCTGTATGTATGTTTACACAATAATTAAAGGGAAACTTTAGATTTTTCTGGCAATTTTCATCGTTATAGGGAAGACTTTTCGTGTTTCGCAATTGGGAAATGTCAGCAGAATACAGGGTGTTCAAGATAAAAGCAAACGAAGTGACAAATCAAAGTTGCCAGTAGCGTTGGTCTTGTCTATTTACTATTGAAACTGCTTCTGACTAGTTCGTCGTTTCATCTGCTCGCCATTCAGATAACTCTAATTTAATGCAGTTTTCTTCTTGAGATAGCTCTAATAATGCATTTTCTCTTCTAGATAACTCTAATAATGCATTTTTTCTTCTAGATAACTCTAATAATGCAGTTTTTCTTCTAGATAACTATAATAATGCAGTTTTCTTCTAGATAGCTCTAATAATGCAGTTTTTTTTCTAGATAGCTCTAATAATACAGTTTTCTTCAGATAGCTCCAATAATGCACTTTTTCTCTAGATAGCCTAATAATACAGTTTTTTCAGATAGCTCTAATAATACAGTTTTTTTCTATCATCAAATTGTTGTCCTGAGCAGAACTTCCACCCCAACAGTTCCCCCGGAATTTCTCTTTCATAGGCCAGATTTCCCGCCTCTGCAGCCATCATGTTCAAACCATAAGTTACATCCTGAATCCATCTTCTTGTGGTCTTCCTTCTTTTGCCGGTATGCCTCCTTCCATGATGGTCCTCTCCAGCCCTTCATGTCTTTTTAAAGTCCAATATATCAATTTCGGTACTTGTCACAATTTCCCACCGCAGGAAAAGGAGACCCTGACCCAAGTTCAGTGACGTCAGTCCGCCATCAGTGTTTTCGGACCTTGGGGGAGAGCCGGGTCAAAATTTTATGATGTGGTGTTTATTGGTATTTTGTATGTAAAACAGTGTTTAATTGAATTGGGAGCCCTGAAAAGGACTGTATGTGGAAATGTGAGGTGGAAGGAGGCAGGATGGGACTAGGAGTGTTACTTTGGGGGCCAGAAACTTATGGTATCAGCAATAATAGCTACGAAGGTGTTTAAATTTCTGGATTTAGTCCGGCGACGCCACATAAACTCACTCAGGGGAAAGACGGGATTTTACGTCAATAACATAAATAATGGGAACCCTGCGCTATATTTAGAAAATGCTCAAACAGTCTATTTTTTAGAATGACCAAGTTTTTGCGGTGAAATTGTAGACAGGTACCCAATTTTCTTTCTTATTTGTAGCATCAGCCTGTTTTCTTTGATTTTGAGTACTTTCTGAATAGAGCTATTTGTTCTCTTCCCTGTCCAAGATATACGAAGGACTCTTCTGTAACACTTATATTCAAAAGCACTTTCTTTTCTAGATAGCCTAATAATGCAGTTTCCAAATTCTAAAAATCCTGCAAAACGTGGCATACAGAGGTTGGTATCGAAATGGCGTTCAACAGGTTCTGAAACCCAATGCCAAAGCAGAAGATTACCATCAGTCAGGACTCCAGATGCCGTCGATGATATTTAACAGAGAATTCTAACAAGTCCCCAGAAATCTTTAACGTGACCATTTTGCGTAATGTTTAGTGAACATGATTACTAGTGCCCAAACGTATCAGCGCAAATGAAGGCCCTTTCGGCATCTTCTGAGGCCTAGAATGTTGTGTGATGTAAATAATTAAATTGAAAAGAAATTACTCCCACAATAGTTTACTTAAAAAACACAAGTTCTTGTGTTTTTCAGATTGTTCGTCAAAGATTTGTATCGACGGATTTCAGTTCATACTGCGGAATGTTGACAAGGCATGACACATTTGTTCGTTTTCACCTTCCCGCGCAATACTTACACACCATAGCTAAAAGACATGCACATTTGACCTACATTACGTCATAATTGAACCTTCTCATTTCATAAACATATGTCAGATTGGCCCCGACGACGAACTCCTTAACGACGAGGGGTGCTTTTGAGCACCCTGTAAAACAATTATATGTCTTGAATTCATTATTTCTGAAGGCCTCTGTGATGTAGAGGTTAGGTTCTTGTGTCATATGTTGCCATCGTAAAATAATGGCCTTCGCGCAATATTTTTCAAGATGGTGGGTGAGGCGGATTATTCAAACGCGTTTAAAATATATAGACATTTTATAACATACGACTCAAATGGACTTCTTTAGTAAACATAACAACAAAATAGCGATGCCTATGCAAGTGCTGTGTACCAAAATGTAGATCAAATTACGATTGTAATAATATATTATTACGGTGGCGTTCAGGCCTAGGTTAGTGACTGCTCCACAACCCCGATGTTCTGAGTTCGAATCATTGCGGACAGTTTGCTTGCAAATTGTTTCCGATTTTAACAAAAGGACGATGGCGCCACCGCTCAGAGCAATGGCAAACTTCTGAATGCATAAGTGGTGCCTAGAAAATCAACGACTTGTTTACTGTAGTTGATGGCTACGTCCTTTGGGATATGCCACGATTTTTCAATAATATATGTATAATATAAGTTGATTTAACAAGTACCTTCTTCAGTAAACATAACTGTTGTCAGTTGTAAACATAACAAAATAACGATGCCTAGCTAGTATGTAATGTGTACCAAAATGTAGATCAAATTACGATTATAATTTTATATGTGTGTATAATTTGAATAATTACCTTCTTTAATAAAACATACGAGATTCAGAGAATTCTGGAAAAATATTCTAATGTCTCCACGAAGAAGTAAAGCGAGTACGTTTGGAAGGGAGAAGTGACCACTTAAACCTTGGGCCACAAAGACTACATCGGAGAGATGTTCTAGCTATAAGCCCAGTGGTACTGCTCATTAAGGGACACTTTGGGCCGGGCACAATCAAAATTAATGTATTTATTATTTTTTAAATTAAAAATAACAGCCCAAAACCATGATTTTTCCGAAAAATGCATGGTGGCCCCACCAACAAAAATGATCACGAGCCGCCACTGCATGTCACCGCTGGCATACGGCACTTATTCCTAATCCATCTCCATCTTTGTTTTTCTAATGATGGTCTTCAACGATGTTCAATTTGTTCGTTTTAAAAGTTTTTCTTTTGTTATAATATTTCGTCAGAAAGTTTGTAGGATTTCTTCGTACATATTTGTTTTGAAATATACTTGCAATACATGCAAGTATACACATGCAAGGATAGATATAAGTATTTGTAAAGTCGATGCGGAGTGATTTATGAAAATATTTTGAGTAATTACGTCACAAATGATGGAAATATACGTCGTGATATTCTGAGTTCCATAATCCTGTATTCTCTCAACTTGCGCCTTCGTCGCCTCTGTAGCGAGGACGACGATTTCCCCGATAGAGCTCACGAGATGCTGGATTTCTTTCGTAAGCGCTTATACCCGGATAAGGTGCTTGCTTCTGCTATGCGGCGCGTTCAGCAAATTTCTCGCCAGGAGGCTCTCTCTAACCAGCATAGAACTTCCAATTCTGACAGGGTGAAACTTGTCTTAACTTTCCAACCTCATAGTTCCCTTGTGAAGAAAGTCTTATTCCGTCATCTCTCCATTCTTCAGTCTGATCCTGATACACGTTCAATCTTCCAACACTATCCTTTGGTGGCGTACAGACGGGACAGAAGCCTTAAGGATATGTTGGTTCACAGTCGCCTCAAGCCTAATATCCAGAGTCATTTTGACACCATCCAGTGTGGCCGTCGGCGCTGCAACACTTGTGCTTATGTAATACAGACCCGCACGGTGTCTTTTCCAAAGCCACGTTCGTTGTTGAAGACAGTTTCACGTGCGAGTCCCGTAATATTATCTATGCCATTATCTGCAAGCGGTGCAACAAGGCCTATATTTGGGAAACCGGCAAGAGACTCAGTGACCGATTCGCCCAACACTTGCGCGATATACGCCAATGCTCTGTGACCCTGTAGCTACCCATTTCAATGATACTGGCCATTCAGGAGCTTGCGATGTCCAGGTCACAGCCATCCGATCATGTTCCTCTGATGATCGTAGTCGATTTGCTCTGGAGAATCGGTTGATTTCTTTGTATGGTACCTTGCACCACGGGCTCAACTGTATTACATTCTTATGCTTCTTAGTACTTTTTCTTCCCATGCTTTGTAATCTATATGGGTATATGTTGCATGTATTACATTCTTATGCTTCTTAGTACTTTCTCTTCCCATGCTTTATAATCTATATGAGTATATGTTGCATGTATTCAAGTCTATATATTTACTAGATGTTTATTGTTTCTTTTCCGTTCTATTTCTAGTTTTTATGTGTGTTTTTTGTGTTACATTTATTTCGTTATTCGTTTTTATTCCAGATTTTCCTTAGATACATTGGTATTTGGTCGACCATTTGTGTTTCATTTTAATTTGTCACTCCTGTTTGTTCGTTTGCTTGATAAAGGCCTTGTTGGTCGAAACGTTGCTGTTTATCGTCACTGTTTCTGTATTTTGTAAAACTATAGTACTTTGTTTGTACGTGTTTCACTATAATCCTGTATGCAGCAGTACACAACAAGCCGTTGTTATATTCACGATTTCATTGCTGAAAGATAATAGTGTTAACCATTGCAAAACAGGGTATTTTTGAGAACATGTCTTTCGTAATGGTAACAAATATACTGAAGAAGTAATTCAACAATATATGATGAAATTTCCAGACTCACAAGTTGTGTTCACAGCCACTTTACCGAATGCAAGCTAGCCAAGAGCAGTAGTATCTAGAT
>JADZMA010001771.1:0-15113 GCA_020796225.1 Arion vulgaris
TTCCCCCCAAAATTTTTCCATGTTTTACCTATCCTTTTAATATCAGCCTCCAGTTCGCGTTTCCATGTATGTCTAGGCCTTCCCCATCTCCTCTTTTCCTGCGGTTTCCAAAACAGTGCATGAATTGCAATACTTTGCACGTTGCATGTTGTGCCAGCTATGTGCCTACAAGTAGGTCAGCACATCCGATTCCTGCGACGTTTTTTATTTACTAGGTTAGCTTCCTAGGTCCTCCTCAGTTGCCTCTTCGACATGCCTTGTATGTCCAGTTGTACTATACTTTGATGTCCTTGCAGGCCCCGGCACCACACGGTTGGTGCTTTGTGTAATGCTCTCGTCAGATGCCATCAGGGTTGCCAATTTGGCTTATTTTAAGCAGTTTGAGAAATCTGGCTTTTTCAAGTTGAGTTGGCTGCGAAAATTTGGTTTGGCTTACTGGCTTAAATTTGGCTGTTTTTCATGTTGTTTGGCTTAAAAAATTTTGTCTGGCTGTTTGGCTAAAATCTGGCTTATTTTTGGCTTTTTCTACGAATTTTCTGGTTTAAGTCACATTTTCTGTTGCTACTGTTTTTGACCTCAGAAATACAACTTGCTAATTGGACAGGGAGAGAACAATGAATATGTGGGTACCGGCAGCCAGAATGATATTGTAAGCTCCTCTCTCTCTTTAGCCTGTTACGCCCCTGGCGTTTAGGGCAACAACAAACGTACACCATTCTTCCCTGTTCATGGCCTTCCTCTGTATTGTGTTCCAGCTATGATTCATTTCCTTCAGCTCTTGCTCTATCGTTCTCCTCCAGGTTGTCTTGGGTCTTCCACGCTTTCGCCTACCCTCTGGAGTCCATCTCAGTGCAGTTTTCGTGTCGGGCCAGTCTCCATGCGCATCACATGTCCAATCCATCTCCAGCGTCGTCTTCGGATGATAGTGCCCATATTCTCTTGTTGGCATCGTGCAAGCAATTCTTGATTCGAGATAGTGTCGGCCAGTACAGCGTAAGATTTTTCGCAGACAAGTTGTATGAAAGGCGGAGAGTCTGGACATATCCTGTTCTGTCATTCTCCAGCATTCCGATCCGTACAGCAAAGTTGACAGCACACAGCTGTTATAGATACTAGTCTTGGTTCTGATGCTGTATTGGGCAGATTTCCAGGCGGTCTGAAGGGTCATGAATGCACTGCGTGCTTTACTCAGTCTGTTTTTAATGTCAGATCCAGCGCCTCCTTCATTGCTAATAACACTTCAAGGTATGTGAAAGCGGTTGTATCTCGGAGGTTTTACCTTCTAGTTTGACTGGTGCTGGGGTTGCTATGTTCAGAGTCATTACTTCAGTTTTCTTCTGATTTATTTTCAGCCAAACCATCTCACTATATTGGTTAAGGCGGCAGGTCTTTTCCTGGATATCTCTATGTGTATGAGATAAGAGTGCGATGTCATCTGCAAAATCTAGGTCTTCCAGAGTGGTTGTGAGCGTCCATCTAATACCTCTTGCCTTATCTTCCGTTGTTTTACGCATCACCCAATCTATGACAGTGTTGAATAATAGGGCTGACATAACACATCCTTGTCGCACGCCTGTTTTACTTCAAACTTTAGTTCTGAAGTTTCAACACTGCATGCAAACTTGCTGTAGCAGCTTTTATAATATTTATAAAACACAGTGGGATTCCATACCATCTTAAGATACGCCATAGACTTTCGCGGTGTATGCTATCAAAGCCTTTTCAAAATCTACAAAGTTGATATAGAGTTTGCTTTGCCATTCTGTGCATTGTTCTATGATATTTCTAAGAGCAAATATTTGGCCTATACAGCTCCGTCCTCTGCGAAATCCTGCTTGTTCCTTTCTCAGTTTCTTATCCACAGCGTCAGTAATACGTTGTACGATGATTTTGCTTAAGATTTTACTTGGGACAGAAAGCAGTGTTATTCCACGCCAATTATTACAATCGACAAGGGAGCCCTTTTTGGGTATCTTGATGATGACTCCTCTGTTCCATGCATCAGGTATTATTTGGGCATTCCATATAGTAGTAAACAAGGGTTGCAATATATTCGCTGCAAGTTCTGGGTCTATTTTGAATAGTTCTGCGTTTAAGTTATCATTCCTGGTGCCTTGTTATTCTTAAGAGATTTAATTGCTGTAATGATCTCATCCTGGCTGGGTGTTTCAATGCCAATTTCTAACTCCTCTGTTGGTTCTGGTATGTATGCTACTACCGTTGGAGGTGGTCTGTTTAGCAATTCTTTAAAATACTCTGTCCATCGTATTTCTTGTTCCTTTTCCATTGTCAATAGTATTCCATTCTTATCCTTTTAAGTATTTGATCTTCTGTAATTTTTCCCTTATTGGCTTTGTAATTTTGTACACTTTTCCCCTGATCACCTTTTCTGCTTCTTCTGCCTGTACTGCAGGTCTTCATCAACATTTTTTTGTCGGCTCTCAGCCCGTTTGATTTCTTTACTTGCGCTTTTGTACTGTTCTTGGTATCTTGCTTTCAGTCTTTCGGACTTTTCTTCTAACAATTTCTTTTTAATATTCTTCGGCTGTCTATTATTTTCCATGTTGTTGGTGTTATCCATTCTTTTTTTTTCTTTGTGCGGTACCCTAAGACATGTTTCATGCTCTTGCTATATATAGATGCTATGTTGTCCATGTTCTATCTATGTTGTCAGTTTCATCCGTAGTTTCATTACTTTCTAGGGCTTGGAATCTGTTCTTTATCTGCATTATAAACTTATCCCTTCCTTCCGTGTCTTTTAGTCTATCCACATCGAACCTCTTTTGGAAGTTTTTCTGTTGTCCTTTTTCTTGGTTTAAGTTTGACCATAAGCTGTGACTAGGTGGTGGTCCCCTCATCTGCACCTCTCTTGACTACAACATCACGCGAGCGTCTCCAGGGTCCATTGATCATTATATGGTCTATTTGGTTTTATCTCTGCCATTAGGGGAATACCATGTTAATTTGGATATCTAAAATGTTGAAATAGGGTTCCTCCTATCGAGATTGTTCAGTGCAAAATTTACTAAACGTTCCCATTTTCGTTCATCATACCACATCCATATTTTCCCATAGTTCTATAACTTCTGTTATTTATCTTGTCGACCTGCATTTAGATCTCCCATAACAATGATAACATCATGGGATGGTGACTTGTCTAATTCTGCTTGGGGTTTTTCGTAGTACGGTCTTTCTTTGTTCTTCGCTATCATTAGTTGGCGCATAGCATTGTAGGATTGTGATGTTTGTATGCTTCCCCTTTAGTCTGATCTTAATCAAGCGGCTGCTGATAGGTTTCCATTCTAACAGACACTTTTCCACGCCCTTTCTTGGATTACTCTACTCACTCAGGGGTGTAGGTCATCGTCTCGTCCAAGAAAAAGGACTGTTTCACCTGTTGCAGGGGTCTTTTTCCCATTCCTGTCCATCTGTCTCGTAACCTAGGATATGTAGATTATATCTTCTCATTTCTGCTTTATTTGTGATAGTTTTCCGGTTTCTACATTGTTCTTACATTCCCATCAATTCTGGTCTTGGTTTTGGCATTCAGGACTTCCGTCCTCATAAAGTAGCTTCCTTTCGGCTTTCACCACTTCCAGTCATGTGAGTCAATGACTCTGGTAGCCCTTCATGCCCGTAGATAGGTTGTATGTTTGTTGTTTTTCCTTTTAACTTTAATTTTTTAAAGGAGGGGATCGTTGTCCCAAACCCCCAACCTGGAGGACCAGGAGACCATGCTTCGTCTGTCCCCTCCTCAGTGACCTTTCCGGCGGTAACCCTCCGGGAACATAAGTTCCCCCGTCATAGCTCACTGTATCTTTGGGGAGCAAAAGCCTCCCCACCACTACAAGGTAATGGCCTCATTGTAAGCTACATACTTGTTAATTATTGAATGCTATTATGGAGACAGTTACTTTCAGGATATGTCCATCCAGCGATGGGCTAAAAGGACTGTTTACGCAGGGCGGGACGAGTTCATTATGGGGACGCGGCTGACTTGACAAACAGAGACTATCTGGAATGTTAACATTTTGCCTAAGGTGTAGGTTAGTCCCAAAAGAGCAATTTAAAAGGTCGGAGACATTTCTCAGATGGTAAATTTTTTTAGGGGTAACCATAATAACAATGTGATGCTGGAGAGATATAAATTGTTTCACTGCAAGTCATTTTTAGGATGGGCTAGAATGGTCATGGTGTGTAGAAAGCAAGTAGATAGATATATAGACATTCAAAGAACCAAATAAACAAGTCTTAGTGAGAGAAGTGCTAGAAGATAGATGTGCTAGATTTAGAATTTCTATAGAATTGGGTTTTACCTATCACCCAGATAACCATGTCAACAAAGAAGTGGAAAGCTAGGTACGATAGTAATAGAAAGTACTGTTCCAAATGGGAAGAAACATTTGTATGGATTAAACAGGCGGCCGATGGGTCTGGTGATGCCTACTGTAAACTTTGTCGTTGCAACATTCTACCAAGAATTAGCAACCTCTCTCTAGAAGAAATCGGCATAAACGGGGGTATACCAGTGCAAGGTCAGGCGCTACTTAATGTACAAAAACTCATAGACAGTCTAACGATAAGGTGAAGGCGGTAGAGCTGCAAATTGCTGTAGGCATTCTCTGACATTGTGCGATACGTGCAGTTGACCACCTCAGTGAGATTATGGTAGCACATGGACATGGAAGTACACTGGAGCACATACAATTACAGAACGAAATGTCTTGCCTAATTAAGAACGTCATTTCGCCAGCTATGAAGCTGAACTTCTTTGCGACCTCCAGAATAAAATATGCCATTATTATTGACGAATCAAAGGACACTTCAGTACATAAGCACCTGTGTATTTTAGTGCTATTTCTTAGTGACAGAACAAAGAACATTGCAACTGGATTTATAGGTTTAATTCCTGTGCAAGAGGCTACATGAGAAAACATCTTCAACTTAATTGACGAAGAAATAAAAAGAAGTGGTCAAAACCTGGTAAACTGTTTTGGTTTTCTTCGGATGGTACGTCAAATATGATTGGCTGCAACAACTCAGGGGTGGTCTAGACTCAAAAAAGTCTCTCAACTGCGTGCAGCTTAAATTATCTGCCATTCCTTAGCATTGTGCATTCAATATGCAGTATCCAAATTACCATCACATATTGTGTTCCTACTCTCAGAGATACCTAATTGGTTTCGCCATAGTGACTTACGACGAGAAGCTTACAAAGATTTATTTAAAGCTATGAACAGCAGTACAGAGTTTGAGCCAACCCGAACTGCCCCACTTCCTTTTGATAAACCATCGTTTACTCGGTGGCTTGTACGGGGGAAAGGGTTTTGTATAACATTCTGATGAACTGGCAAGAGTTGAAAGCTTATTTTGCTTCTGCTGAACTAGACCAATCAAAACTTGAAACAAAATTCAAAACAAGACTATTAAAAGAAATGTCAGATTTCAAAAACCACCTTTTCTTTGAGTTTGCAATACCAGTTGTGCAAGAATTTGAAAGACTGAACAGCCTGTTTCAACAGACAAAAGCAGATCCTCATGAACTGTACCAACAGCTATTTCTACACCAGACCAGTCTACAGAACAGGCTGTATGATGGAAGGAGACAGAAAAGAGATCTTCATCAAGTTGATTTTGGTATCAAATTCATAACAGCATGTAATAAGTTCTTGCACAGGGGAAAAACAGTACTGAGGCTCATCAGGGAAAAACAATTTGTCAGGGGAAAAATGTATGTCTGCTGAAGAAGCTCTCAGCCAAATTACAATTAGAGTCCCCAGCCAGAGATACATTTCAACGTTTAGCAATTGGCCCTACTGTGATCTTAAATCCCAAATTTCAGGCCATGTTTTCCGATTTTCCTTTTTACACCACGCTGGAGAAAACATTAGCATAATTGAGGAACAATACAGAAAAATGCTTTTTTTGGACTGGAAAAGAGGAGGCTCCATTTAAAAAAGATGGACTCCTACAGATACAGAGCAGTTTTTGGGGTTTGGGGTGCTTCAGCATTCGTCTTTTAAACAGCTCGCAACCTTTGCTCTAACGTGCCTGACTACTCCTGTCAGCAATGCTGTGGGTTTAGAGAATATTTTCTCTGGTATCCTCTGTAAAAAAAAAAGCGAGAAACAGAATGCAGATTAAACTGCTTGATGCTATTGTCAAAAATCAGGACAGAACTGATACTTTTAAACAAATGCTACAAAGACTTTACAGCATCTCCAGAAATGGTAAAAAACTTAACACTGGACAAAGTTTATGCTGCCGATTCAGCTACTTCCAGTGGGAGGATAATTACATGGATCTGGAGCTTTTTATGTGATGTGAGTATGTGAATATGAATTTTAAAAATTTGAAATGTGGTTTGGCTTATTTTTGGCTTTTTCTACAATTTTGCTTATTTTGGCTTATTTCTACGAAAAGTTTGGCTTAAAGTCAAAATTTTGGTTGGCAACCCTGGATGCCATACCATCTCTGCCAACAGGGACGAAGCCATATAGTGAAACCTGGTGCCATGCTCTCATCAGATGCCATACCATCTCTGTCGACAGGGACAAAACCATTTGGAGAAACCTGGTACAATGCTCTCGTCAGATGCCATACCATCTCCATCTCTGCCGACAGGGGCGAAGCCATATGGGGAAACCTGGTGCAATGAAATCAATCCTTCGCCGTTGGAGCTTTTTTTTTTTAGACTTAATTCTCACTAGGAGTGGTAAAATATGATGGAATTTTATTCGAACGAAGTAACCGATAATTATACATTGCTCGGTAAAATCATATTATCCATATAAGAAAGGATTGCGTAAAACTGTAAAATGGTGAACCCGTAGAAAAGAAATGAATGCAGTTTTGAATGAAATGAAAACCGTGTCATATCCTTTACAAGACGTAGCCATCAACCACAGTAAACGAGCCGTTGATTTTCTAGGTACCACGTATACGTTCAGTCGTTCACCATTGCTTTCTGAATAATTTTACAAAGTACAAAAACACTACACAGCGATGTTTCGAGCAAAAGGTCCTTATCAAGCAAATGATATAAAAGAAGCGAAAGAATTCAGACTTCGTTTTCGGTAGACATCTTCTTCTTCGTCTTCTTTGCGTTCGTTCTTTACGACCAATTTGAATCACTCTTTGTGATATGTTTGATCTTTGCCAAGAACGTGTATACGTTGCACCTTGGCTTGGTAGGCCCCTAAACGCATAGACTTCTACACGCTTAAGACACATGCATCCGATTTCAACCAAACCTCCTTAGTCGCCTCTTACGACATGCGTGGCATCTAACAGTGGTTCTATTCTTTACACCCCAAGTTTGGAATCCGGTAACCACTCGGGCGTTCGGTAAACATAACAATCAGTGTTAGGGATTTCTTTTCTGACTGGCTATGTTATGTCTGGCGTATAGGATGTCTCAATTTCTTCACATCATTTATGTCGTTTGTTGATAAAACCCTTTGGTCGAAACGTTGTTGTATATATTTTTTTGTGCTTTGTAAAACTACAGTAGTTTATTTTTACGTGTTTCGCTAGTAAAATCATGTAAATTATTGAAAGAATAAGATCCACATTCCCTGGTAATATAAGACAGGCAGTTCTGTTAGAGTGGACATTTCCCTGGTAATATAAGACAAAACGTTCAGTTAGAGTGGATATTTCCTGGTAATATAAGACAAACCGTTCAGTTAGAGTGGACATTTCCTGGTAATATAAGACAGACAGTTCAGTTAGAGTGGACATTTCCCTGGTAATATAAGACAAACCGTTCAGTTAAAGTGGACATTCCCCTGGTAATATAAGACAGACAGTTCAGTTAGAGTGGACATTTCCTTGGTAATATAAGACAGACAGTTCAGTTAGAGTTATTTTCAAAAACAAAACTACATCAAAAACAATGTTATTTGTTGTTACTAAGACAAATTATCACAAAGAAATAGTAGTTTTATTAACACTTGTTATCACTAAATCACCATGGAATCATAGAATCGCATTAAACTCATGTGATGAGAAACGAGGGGAGGGTTTCCCGATCCAGAAGCATGAGCTTTTCAGCTCTTCGGCTCAGTGCCATGGACATCGTAACCCTTCGGTTCGGTGCCACGGACACCGTAAATCTGGAGAACCTGTGGCTTTTCTACCAGCCCACGGAATTGAACCCGTACTCACAGAGGGCTTGGGGAGGGGGTTTAGAACTCATTGCAACAACCGGTAACATCCAGGGCAGACGAGACAGAGGAAGATAGAAAGAGAAAATGTTGGATAGCCTGACTTCATGGCACGGAAAAACGTCAACATCTGAGATGATAACAAACATAAAGCCAGAGAGTTGTGGAGATTCATGGTCGCCTACGCCAGACGGCACGGCACCTGATGACGATGTAAGCACACTTTAACGAGTAAGCACACTTTAACGAAAATTTCCTATTTCCAGACTGAACTAAAAGTCCTTATATTATAGATAGCCGTGATAGTGCTTACCAGTCATAGAAGGCTGTGATGTATCACTGACTGATGTTTCAGAGGCGTGTTCAGTAAGAGTGTTGTTGATTCCGGAGTCGTTATGATCTGCATAGTCAACAATGTATAGGTCCCGTCCTGGTTCACCAGCTACAATAAAATATGGGAGTAAATTATGGAGAAGATTAGTAAAATGGAAGAAATATGGGTTTATAATGCGTAATAGTAATCTTAACTCTTTCCATACCGTGAACGTTACGGAGTTCTGACCAAAATTCTTTTATAACACTCTAATTTTTATTTTAGAAACGTCTATGTTGACGTTGGTTGCAGTAGGTAAAATAACAAATAAAACATTACATAACCTTTGAACGCTTTACCTTAGAAACGTCTATGTTGACGTTGGTTGCAGTAGGTAAAATAACAAATAAAACATTACATAACCTTTGAACGCTTTACCTTAGAAACGTCTATGTTGACGTTGGTTGCAGTAGGTAAAATAACAAATAAAACATTACATAACCTTTCAACGCTTTACCTTAGAAACGTCTATGTTGACGTTGGTTGCAGTAGGTAAAGTAACAAATAAAACATTACATAACCTTTGAACGCTTTCGTAGAAACGTCTATGTGACGTTGGTTGCAGTGTAAAATAACAAATAAAACATTACATAACCTTTCAACGCTTTACCTTAGAAACGTCTATGTTGACGTTGGTTGCAGTAGGTAAAATAACAAATAAAACATTACATAACCTTTGAACGCTTTACCTTAGAAACGTCTATGTTGACGTTGGTTGCAGTAGGTAAAATAACAAATAAAACATTACGTAACCTTTCAACGCTTTACCTTAGAAACGTCTATGTTGACGTTGGTTGCAGTAGGTAAAATAACAAATAAAACATTACATAACCTTTCAACGCTTTACCTTAGAAACGTCTATGTTGACGTTGGTTGCAGTAGGTAAAGTAACAAATAAAACATTACATAACCTTTCAACGCTTTACCTTAGAAACGTCTATGTTGACGTTGGTTGCAGTAGGTAAAATAACAAATAAAACATTACATAACCTTTGAACGCTTTACCTTAGAAACGTCTATGTTGACGTTGGTTGCAGTAGGTAAAATAACAAATAAAACATTACATAACCTTTGAACGCTTTACCTTAGAAACGTCTATGTTGAGGTTGGTTGCAGTAGGTAAAGTAACAAATAAAACATTACATAACCTTTCAACGCTTTACCTTAGAAACGTCTATGTTGACGTTGGTTGCAGTAGGTAAAATAACAAATAAAACATTACATAACCTTTCAACTCTTTACTTTAGAAACGTCTATGTTGACGTTGGTTGCAGTAGGTAAAATAACAAATAAAACTTTACGTAACCTTCTTCAGATCTTAAGGTATGAAGTGCCTGTCACTTCACATTTGTATCCCCTAATGTGCAGGAGGTACAAGGGCCAATTCCTTTCATCACGTGTGGAACGTTAGTGTGGATTGAATCCACAGCCCTTTGTGTCCGAGTCGATAGGCGCATGCTTACATTACGCTATCCGCCCCACCCCTCCTTGCAAAAGATGCCACATTATTACCTATCGTCCATTATACTAGTTATATATACACACACACATATATATATATATATATATATATATATATACGAGGGCGCATTGAAAAATAATGCCTCCAAGTCCATAACTTTGTTAATATTCATAATTTACAAATGAAACATACATTTTCAGAAAGCTTGAGATGTCCACTACACAATAGAGTCATTTTTTTTTACATAGTCACCTCCGTTCCACACACACACACCAACGTCGAACTAGTTGTTGCATCCCGTCGAAGAAAAATCTGATGATTTTCACGAAGCCAGGTACGCACATCTGCTGCCACATCCTCGTCAGAAGCATATCTGTTTCCCTTGAGATGTTCCTTGAGCTTTGGGAACAGGAAAAGTCACAAGGTGCCAAATCGGGGCTATATGGTGGGTGCGCTAAATGTCGTCAAAATTGAGACGCTCTAATGCTGCCGCTGTTTGTCTACTGGGGTGTGGACGAGCATTGTCATGTTGAAGGACTGCGTGTTTTCCAGGACGAACACGTAGCAGTCTTGCCCGTAGTTTCTTCGTCGTTTCCACATACCGATCAGAATTGACAGTATTGCCGTGTTCCAAAAATTATGTGTGGATTACGCTCTGGCAGTCCCAAAATGGTCATCAAACATTTCCCGCTGATGCGACAGTTTTGAATTCTTTTGGGGTGGGTGAGTTTTGTGCCTGTATTCCATAGACTGGCGCTTGTTTTCAGGGTCGTAATGATGCACCCTTGACTCATCGCCAGTGACAATTCGGCAGATAAAGTCAATACCTTCTCGTTCATATCGCATCAGGTGTTCCTGACACGCCTGATGTCATCAGATGTTTTCTTCGACGGGATGCAACAACTAGTTCGACGTTGGCGTGTGTGTGTGGAACGTGGAGGTGACTATGTCGAAAAATAATGACTCTATTGTGTAGTGGACATCTCAAGCTTTCTGAAAATGTATGTTTCATTTGTAAATTATGTATATTAACAAAGTTATGGACTTGGAGGCATTACTTTTCAATGCGGCCTCGTATATATATCTTTCGTCTTTACAGACGGTCAATTGGCAAGTGTTTTACTGTAGCAACTTTGAGTTTGCGCTTGTCTCTCTTGACTTTCAGCTCATCCATAAGTCTCTTTTCAAAAGAATGCGCCCTTGCGCAATATTGCTTTCCACACAACTCTGTCAGCATCTAGTTTTTCCCGTTTGCTGGGAACGATAGAAAAGTTCTTCATTGAGGCCTTGCAGACATCCTTATATCTGAGCAGTGGTCTGCCCTGGTACCTCTTCCCTTCGAAGTTCACAGAACATTTGTTTTGGTATGCAACAATTGTCTAGTATTCTCACATGCCCTAGCCATATTAGTCTTCTACTACTGAGCATGTCCATGATGGAAGGCAAGCTTGCACGTTGCTGTACTTCAGAGTTGGCTATCTTGTCGTACCACCTAATGTTCATAATCTTGCGGAGACATCGAAGGTGAAAGATGTTTAGTCTCATCGTGCATTGAGTAGGCTGTCCATGTTTCTGAAACCATATAGTAAAGAGCTACTACACTGACTTGATATATTTGAATCTTCGTCTGCAATGTTAATTTTGATACTCTTTGTGCATAATTCTTTGCAGAATATCACATTTCATTGAGGAGACGTTATAACAATAAACATTTCAGTATATGAAATAGAACTCTGGTGTTTAACATAACTTAACTGACTGAAAACTTAACACTTTAAATTTTAACAAATCTCAAAATATATTTCGTTGGAGCACAGAGTTAAGACATAATTTTATTCTAAAAACAGCGTGTAAAACGTGGGTTAGCTGCTTATACAAGGAGTTAAAGAAAAGTTGTGTCGAAATACACCTCTAACCGACATATGTAAGCTTGTTATCTTATCTTATGTGATCGACATCACGGCAAATTTGGTATTCTACTACGTGTTCCGTCCTGCATTGCATCAGACATCTTACAGTCCCCCTGCTCACTGTACCCGTGAAAAGTTTATTAATGAGCATGACAATCATATTATGCAGACTTTGGCGAGCCCGCATTCTGAGAAAGGTAGATTAATTATACGCATCCCTGTTGACCTTGATGATAAACTTGGTCGGTAGTCGCGGAGGAAATAAAGAATCGAAATCAATAATCGGATGAGTACGAATAAAATAGAAGGGACAGAACCGTTACTTGTCAATAAAACCTTTAACTACAGATTTATCCTCTCTTGGACTGTAGTCATTCTTGTACTATAGTCTGTCCATTAATTCGTGAGCACGTTTGAAATTGATTTTCTGAAAACTACCTGTTGGATCTCAGTGATTTTTTGCCTGCAGCCTTAGAATATCCATGACGCTAAAATAAAGATAACCAGTAGTTCATAGATGCTACGGATTTTGCACATCGGCGAATTCCTTTGATCTTTTATGACAATTGCAAATACGAGGGCTCAAATTTTAGATTTTACAGTAATCCATAGAATTTGTCCATGTCAATTCTATTCATAGGTGTATCTCCATATTAACTTGATAGGTCAAGTAATTAATTGTGTTGCCCTTTATGTGCAATCGTGAACTTGGATACAATATGCAACAGTTAGTCCTCCCCTTCGGTCACCATTAGACCCAGGGTGTCTTAACTTCACCACAAATTGTATGATGGTAGACGCATTTGGATATGGAAATGTATACGTTGCTATTTCTCAGTTTGTAATCAAAATATGATTTGTATCATCCCGAATCTGACGATTCCATGAGGTTGATAATTGTTACTGGCTGGACAAATTGTAATCCATCTCGGTGCCAGTACTCGTCTTCCTCTCGGAGCACATGTTCAACACACTTCTTCCAGAACTCCATGTCTATCATTGAGAGGGACTCACGTGTCAGAACTTCAACATCACACATTTTAAACGTCCTGTTCTGTTCGGCAACTTGCCCTTTTACTTTAGCCCAGACAGATTGAAGTGAGCATGATATGGAGGTAGTCGCAAAGACGTGTGGCCGTATTCCGCAATGATTTTGTCAATATGAAACACCTTTGTCTTATTGTCATCCTCACCAGGTGCAACAACTCGGGTTTCAAATATGTATCATCAAAGCTGACATTTTCCTTAGCAAGCCAAGTCCTAATTTGATCTTTTGTATTTGATGCAGTTGGTACTTTGTCTTCCGCTGATACTGCGTTGTGATAGGATGCATTATCCATTACCAAGCATCATGGTCTGTTTAGAATTGGAAGTAGATCTTTCTCATCCAGTGCCTGAAAATATGTCCATTCATTTCTGTGTGGTAGTCCTACCGTCGGTACTTTTTGATTGGAAAATAAGTCCAGCGTCATGGACAAGACCTTCTTCACTGCTTCCTGCATGTGTTAGTATAATACGCTGGCCTTTGCTGCTTGGTATTTTTCTTTTCTGTTCACCGTCTACTGATTGCCATTCTTTAGCATTGGTGTGGTGAGCATTGACCCAGGATTCGTCCAAATATACAATATCATAGCATTGCCTCCGCCGCTCACTGATCTGCCTCAGGTATTTACTTCGGACAGCAATTAAATGTGGCTTTTCACAAATAATATTCCTGCCGCCTATAGTTTTCTGAAGGTGAAGCCGGCGGCTCCTACAATTTTCCATAGAGTACTTTTAGAAATGTCTATGCTGCAATCTGATTGCAGTTTTAATTTCAGTTTCCTGAAAGTTGATTTGTCGCAAACATTTTCAAGAGCTCCCGTCTTATGACAAAGTCGTCAATTGTTCTTTTCCTTCCTTGCTTGACATTAGTGCACTTTGTTCCTGTTTAATCCATCGGAAAAGGATTCTCTATTCAGACCAAGCGCCAGTTTCGTTCGTTTCTCAGGGTTATGAATATCGCAATATAGATGACCTCTCTTAGATTCCTTACGGAAGTGTTGGTATAGTAAAACTGTAACCTTCTGCATTTATAACTTCCAAACATGTTACAATTGTGACTTCAAATAAAAGTAACTAAGGAGACTAGTCGTTTTTTTTATAAGTGAACAATAGCGATTGATGACGTTATGGTGTCATAAATAAGCATCCAGGGGCGTCTCTATGGCCAAGTGGTTAAGTCGTTTGACTTGCATTCTGAAGATTGTTCGTTTGAATCCGGATTGCGCTATTCAGCTCACATGTGCATTTTTCCGGTGGTCCTAGGATTGTTGCAGGAGCTGTGGTGCTTGTGCTTTGTGTAATATTCTCAGCAGATGGCGGGCTATTTCTGCGGAGAGGACCGAGACCACATGAGGTAAAACCCGATGCAGTGAGTCAATCTTTTGGCTTTAGACCACTTTATGCCCGTGTGCTGCCGAGACTCTCAAAGGGAGCAAAGAATAGTACCACGGCGACCTATAAGGCATGTCGTAAGAAGCGACTGAGGTAGGTGCCTTGGGAAGCTACCCTAGTAAATAAAAAACGTTGAAAAAATCGGATGTACTGACACACTTGTAAGCAGATAATGGGTACAACGTTCAATCGCTATTGGGCTGGAGCTGCCACGGACCAAAATCACATTTTTAACGCATTGAGAGAGTCTTTTCAAGCAGAGGCTGTGAATTCAGGGCTGTGAATCCCACTCGCTGACCAGATTGAGAGAGATGGGTGTCGATATTGGTGCAGCCAGAAAAGAATGACATACCAAATATACAAATAGATTGATTAATCAACATCGAACTGGCGTTTTGGGCCGCTGGAGGCTGCTGGATTTGTTGAGACGAATATCGTAGCACCTTTGGACATGTCCGGAGTGATTTGATGATAGTCCTCATATAATTGATAACTGATCGTGGGGTCTCTGCGGCTGAGTGGTTAAGTCATTTGCCTTGTGAGTCGAAGGTCGTGGCTTCGAATCTGGACCGCGCCGTTCTGTTCACGAGTGCATTTTTTCCAGAGACCCTAGGATTGTTGCCGGAGCTACGGAGTTCGTGCTTTGTGCAATACTCTCGGCAGGTTGCGTGACATTTCTGCTGAGAGGGACCGAGCCATATGGGGTAAAACCCGGTGGAATGAAGTCAATCCTTCGGCTTAAAAACCCTTTATAACTGATAAAT
>JADZMA010001772.1:0-15103 GCA_020796225.1 Arion vulgaris
TCTTGGGGTTTGGTTATACCCCCCAATAGTTTAATTTATTGAAGGATTGTTCTTCGTAGAGTGGTCTTATGTCTTCACGTTTCTTTTCCCAACTGGTGACTACATAAGGACTTGTCGATTTAGTCTCTTTTCGTCTCATCTAAGAACATTGTAACAGTTTCACTGTTATGATTAGTGGTAATATTCGGGGTCAACCCAAACCACTCCCCCTTATTAACACTGGTGTCCTTGAGTCTGTAGGTAAACACCTTGTTTACAAATATTTAGTTGCTGACCAGCAGTTTACTAACTCAGGACATTAGTTTATCCCATGGTATTCGGGGACTCCTTTAATCTCGGAAATCTCGAGACCCAGGTAGGGGCAGCTGGGGTTTTGGTTACATATATTCAGTGGAGACATAGATTTAGAGAGAGTAGGAAGTCAGAAATCACCGAGAGAGAACAGTGAAGCTAAAAAGAGTTGAACCAGAGGTACTGATGAGGATAGTTGAGAGTTAAGCCAGAGGTAGTGAAGCCAGAAGTAGTGAGGACAGAACCCACTGAAGAGAGCAGAAGCCAGAACGCAACAGTAGAGGTAAACACAGATAGAAAAGAGAAGTGGCAGTGATCGCATTTTTAATTGACTGACCAAGGATTTGAAGTGAAAGAGATCACCAGTGACTGCCGAGCGAGGTCATGATGTGTCCTGAGAGGAAATTGTATAGGTAAATTATATATATATATATTATTCTCCGATATGAATCGAGAGGAACATTTTTCCTATATTTAGAGTGTTTCGAGAGGAACATTTTCACTATATATTTAGAGTGTTTCGAGAGGAACATTTTCACTATATATTTAGAGGGATCGAGAGGAACATTTTCACTATATATTTAGAGTGATCGAGAGGAACATTTTCCTATATTTAGAGTGATTCGAGAGGAACATTTTCCTTATACTTAGAGTGATCGGAGAGAACATTCTCACTATATATTTCAGAGTGATCGAGAGGAACATTTTCACTATATATTTAGAGTGATCGAGAGGAACATTTTCACTATATGTTTAGAGTGATCGGAGAACATGTTCACTATATATTTCAGAGTGATCGAGAGGAACATTTTCCCTATATTTAGAACTTTTATAGAAAGTGCCAGCCGGTAACTTTCCAAATTACAGTGGACGAATTGAGCCAGTATGAAGAAATTCTAGCACAAACTTAATATTACGGGTTAATGAACTAGAGTGTTAAATTAGGTCAATTGTGTTAGGATAGCGTGTTAATGTGTAATTGAAACCTTTCTTGTGTATATTTAGGTGTAATAATTTACCAATTGTGCATATATTGTATTATGACGATAAATTGTCTTGTTATAATGCGAGTCCCTGAGGACTCCTGAGGGTTGACATTGCTAATTTAGCAGAAACTTGTGTTATCTAGTTAGTGTTATTTTCTATAGTCATTTATGTTTTATGTAAAGAGAGTGTCTGTGGTTCGGGTGACCTTTCTGTAGCCATTTCACAGGTTGTATTTTTTTGTCTATTCTATTTTCTTTCTCCTTGTCTTATTGTTTTCTTTTTCTTTCTTTTCTGGTGCCTTGTACCAGCTGGTCTGTTACAAGCGTCTTTTTGGTGTTCGTGACCAGTATATCTTGGTATTAAAACCATTATATGTGGAATTAGAGTTGTCGGGGCCACAATAGTTTACTGGCCACTATATAGATCATAGGTCAGAAGAAATAGTTGTTAGTGTTGTGTAGTAGTGTAGAGTAGTAAATTCCTGAAAGTTGCGAACCGTAAAAATGTAGGTCAATCAGTAGGTTGTGTGGATTTTGAACTGTAAGCAGTACTAGGTAGTGTTTTATGTGGATATAATCATTAACGATTTTGTTAATTGTGTGCATATTAATGACTTAGTATTGCATGTTAATATTGTTTAATTTCAGATTGATATTGGAAATTGTATTTATATCGTATAATAGCGTGTATAAAATTGTCAACATGACAGAAGCAGGGAAAACTTGTGTTAGAAGGGGTAGTAGGTTAGAAGTTTCTTTTTTTAGGCGCCTGATATGTTTCAAGTGTCATGGGGTGGGGCATTTCGCTATGGAGTGCACTAGCAGGAATTATAGGCGAAGCAGAAATTTAGGACAGAGTTCAGGGAGAAGTAGTGTCTTTAGAGACAGGCGTATTTATTCCATAAATTGCTTTAAGGAAATAAGAGCTGTCCAGAATAAGGAAGATAGACATGAGGACAAGAAAGAATTTAGAGACATAGCGGTAGGAGATGATGAAAGTGAGGGTAACTGGAACAATAAGGAAGATAGACATGAAGCCAAAAAGAATTTAGAGACATAGCGGTAGGAGATGATGAAAGTGAGGGAATTGGAACAATAAGGAAGATAGACATGAAGCACAGAAAGAATTTAGAGACAAAGCGGTAGGAGATGATGAAAGTGAGGTAACTGGAAAATAAGAAGATAGACATGAAGCCAAGAAAGAATTTAGAGACATAGCGGTAGGAGATCATGGAAGTGAGGGTAACTGGAACAATAAGGAAGATAGACATGAAGCCAAGAAAGAATTTGAGACATAGGGTAGGAGATGATGAAAGTGAGGGTAACGGGAAAATAAGGAAGATAGACATGAAGCCAAGAACGAATTTAGAGACATAGCGGTAGGAGATGATGAAAGTGAGGTAATGGAACAATAAGGAAGTAGACATGAACCCAAGAAAGAATTTAGAGACATAGCGGTAGGAGATGAAAGTGAGGGTAACTGGAACAATAAGGAAGATAGACATGAAGCCAAGAAAGAATTTAGAGACATAGCGGTAGGAGATGATGAAAAGTGGGGTAACTGGAACAATAAGGAAGATAGACATGAAGCCAAGAAAGAATTTAGAGACATAGCGGTAGGAGATCATGGAAGTGAGGGTAACTGGAACAATAAGGAAGATAGACATGAAGCCAAGAAAGAATTTAGAGACATAGCGGTAGGAGATGATGAAAGGAGGGTAACGGGAACAAAAAGGAAGATAACATGAAGCCAAGAAAGAATTTAGAGACATAGCGGTAGGAGATGATGAAAGTGAGGGTAACTGGAACAATAAGGAAGATAGACATGAAGCCAAGAAAGAATTTAGAGACATAGCGGTAGGAGATGATGAAAGTGAGGGTAACTGGAACAATAAGGAAGATAGACATGAAGCCAAGAAAGAATTTAGAGACATAGCGGTAGGAGATGATGAAAGTGAGGTAACTGGAAAATAAGGAAAGAAGACATGAACCAAGAAAGAATTTAGAGACATAAGTAGGAGATGATGAAAGTGGGGGTAACTGGAACAATAAGGAAGATAGACATGAACCCAAGAAAGAATTTAGAGACATAGCGGTAGGAGATCATGGAGTGGGGGTAATTGGAACAATAAGGAAGATAGACATGAAGCCAAGAAGAATTTAGAGACATAGCGGTAGGAGATGATGAAAGTGAGGGTAACTGGAACAATAAGGAAGATAGACATGAAGCCAAGAAAGAATTTAGAGACATGCGTGGGAGATGATGAAAGTGCGGGTAACTGGAACAATAAGGAAGATAGACATGAAGCCAAGAAAGAATTTAGAGACATAGCGGTAGGAGATGATGAAAGTGAGGGAAACTGGAAAAATAAGGAAGATAGACATGAAGCCAAGAAAGAATTTAGAGACATAGCGGTAGGAGATGATGAAAGTGAGGGTAACTGGAACAAAAAGGGAAGATAGACATGAAGCCAAGAAAGAATTTAGAGACATAGGTGGGGAGATGATGAAAGTGAGGGTAACTGGAAAATAAGGAAGATAGACATGAAGAAGAAAGAATTTAGAGACATAGGGTAGGAGATGAAAAAGTGGGGGTAACTGGAACAATAGGAAGATAGACATGAACCCAAAGAAAGAATTTAGAGACATAGCGGTAGGAGATGATGAAAGTGAGGGTAACTGGAACAATAAGGAAGATAGACATGAAGCCAAGAAAGAATTTAGAGACATAGCGGTAGGAGATCATGGAAGTGAGGGTAACTGGAACAATAAGGAAGATAGACATGAAGCCAGAAGAATTTAGAGACATAGCGTAGGAGATGATGAAAGTGAGGGAAACTGGAAAATAAGGAAGATAGACATGAAGCCAAGAAAGAATTTAGAGACATAGCGGTAGGAGATGATGAAAGTGAGGGTAACTGGAACAATAAGGAAGATAGACATGAAGCCAAGAAAGAATTTAGAGACATAGCGGTAGGAGATGATGAAAGTGAGGGTAACTGGAACAATAAGGAAGATAGACATGAACCCAAAGAAAGAATTTAGAGACATAGCGGTAGGAGATGATGAAAGTGAGGGTAACTGGAACAATAAGGAAGATAGACATAAGCAAGAAAGAATTTAGAGACATAGCGGTAGGAGATGATGAAAGTGAGGGTAACTGGAACAATAAGGAAGATAGACATGAAGCCAAGAAAGAATTTAGAGACATAGCGGTAGGAGATCATGGAAGTGAGGGTGAATGGAGAAACAAGGAAGATATGAGTAGGGAGGAAATATATAGAGTATAAATGGCGAGAAAGAAAGCATTAACAGGGTTGAAGAAGACGATAAAAGAGTTACAGAGAGAAGTTAAGGAAAAACAAGAACAACTAGAGAGGTTACAGGTAGACAAATGCAAGCAAGATGAGTTAATAGAGGATCTTCACGATGAGATAAACGAGTTGAAAAATGAAGAATATGAAGAGATACAAAGAATATATAGCGTGGAAGTAAGTAATAAAGAAGATACATCGGCGCTGAAAAGACAGGTAAAGATGTTACAAAGAGAGAGAAAGGGCATCTGGATGAGGTGAATAATCTATTCAACCGCATTGATGAACTGAAAGAGAGTAGCAGAATATGAATTAGAGAACGAAGAGTTACGTGAATGGAATGATCTGTTTCGGGAAGACGAAGGTAGGAAGAAAAGTCTGCTAAGGAGAAAGAAGTAGCAACAGTGGTTCAAGGGGTGAAGGGAGCAGAAAGCGAGGAGTATGCCAAGAGGAAAGAACAGAGGAGAGGTGTTTATTAGCGAATATAAAGCGAGAAGATAGAGCTACAGAGAGAGGAACGAGAGAACACTAAGTAGACTTTTGAGAACCAAGATGTTGCGTGGAATAATGACATTTTTTTTGGAGCATCCTATCCATGGGAAGGGGAGAAATTAACTGGTTAATACATTTTATTTAAATCGCGTAGCATTAGTCCAGAGAAGGAGATAGAGATATAAATATTTGAGGTTTTTTTTCTTCACGGACGGTCGAGGTGTGAGTGAACTTTGGCCTGTTTTATGTGACCTGTGTCAGTTTGGTTGTACGAACTAGGGGAGGACACTAGAGATGCCGAGGTGTGTGAGAGTGGTACATGGACTGAGAGGTGGACAGAGAGGTTAGAGAGAGTGTTATAAGTAGATGCCCTGGAGATAAAAGCATGTTATGTATATTGTACCTGAACATTGACTTGGGTTATTTTGTATTTTTTTCATGTACCAAATTGATAGAGAGAATCAGCCACACAAGTTTTTTTTTCTCTGCGCTGAGAGAGATCAGTTAGCTAACCCAATGTGCACCAGGAGTCAGGCAAAAATGTATCATGGAAAGACCCACCAGCAATTTGTTCGCCAGTTGTCCTCCATGAGCACATTATCTATCCGGCTAGATGTCCTGCATTGGTTCGACAGATCTCAGATTGTTGTAATCATTTTTTGTAGGTGCGCTATGTAATCTTTGATGTTTTGTTACATTACTACCTTGTATTGATGCAGTTGGAATTGATATTGATTAATAATTTTGTTTTACCTTGATATAAAGGCGATGAATCCTGCCTTTGTTAGTGATTTGTATTGAGCTTAAATTGATTATTGTTATACTCTGCTATGTTTATAAAGACGTTTAAAATTGTTGCTTTAAGTACCAAGTAGTGGAATTTATATGAATATAATTGTATTGCTTTGACAGGGGGGAATGTGTGTTGAGATCGTCCAAACTGGATATCTAATGTTACCGTCTTGGTCTAAGGATGGTACCAGGACTAAGTCCGTCGGGAAGGTTGGACTGAACTCAGGGTGCTTGAGATTTTTTTTAGGGGATGGTTAAGATTGTGTGAAAATGGGGTGCACTCAGTGGTAATGCTGAACCTCTGAGGTAGGAACGGAGAAGCGGTGAGACAAGGAAATTGAGGTAAACTGCCGAAATATGGAACTGTGCATGAGTACACAGTGGGAGAAAATGATGAAATAATCAGAGGATATGACATACGGATCAAGTAGTTTTGAGGGTACTAAATCGCAGATTGTTATCGTTTTGATTGTCAGTTGCAATGAAATATGGTTTATTACTTTCTGTCATGTATTGATGCATTGAGATATATATTGACGTGTAAATTTATTGTACATAGATGGATATTTTCATAGTACCATGCTATAAGTAAATAGACCTTAGAATTGTATTCATAATGAATTGACAGGTCATGAATGGGATGAATTTATTGTTTGGACATATGGAATGATGACATTTTCTTCGGTCTGAGAGGAGCAAGAGAGGGACTAGAAGATTGGAGTTTTCTTTTCAGGATACAATGAGGAGATAACTGTCATGATAAATTTAGAAGTAGTGCTGTGCACGCTAAGAATTTGTATCTTGACAGAGATACAGTATGTGAGCGGTGGTTTTTTTTTCTTGAGGTATTGTACCAATTTAGAGAAGTGATGTGTCTATTGGAGAGACATTGTCTGGTGTGTACCTGTGTTTTGGAGAGAGTTGAGAATTATGTTATGATTACCTTGGAGATAGAACTGCAGGGAACCAAGATGTTTAACCAGACTGTCAAGAATCATTTGACCGAGTTGATGTGCTTTTGGAATTAACTAGGGTTTCAATTATCTGATACAGCGAGAAGATAGAGTGCCAGAGGGTCATCTTAGAGAGCTCTAAGAGGGTATGGCGATACATATGAGAGGGTGAGATTTATACAATTGAGATCCACATACGCATTAGGAGGTGTTTCGCACGGACACGATTAGTTTTACTTGGGCTGTTTTTTCTTGGTGTATTTTCCAGGTAACCCAGGCAATTAAAATGGTGGGAAATGTATATATTTTTTTTTGGTTATGAATTGATGTTGTAGTAAAACATTGCAAGGATTGCATGTTAGATGATTCTATCGATGTAATGGAGATAAATTGTTACATTCGGTGAGCTCAAGTAGAATATGATATTAACTGGATGTATTTAGTTTTCGTTATTTAGTTTTCGTTATTTAGTTTTCGTTCTTATCTGGCTTGATGTATGCCCTATGTGATTTTTTGTATATGGTTTAGAATATCGTGATACCTTGACCTGCCGGTTAGAAGGTTGGAATGGGGATTTTAGGGTAGTTTTAGGAGGATGGAACTTTATAACTTTATGATAGAGCTAAAGTTCTAGATGGCATAGGATGGTCTGTAACAGTTTCACTGTTATGATTAGGGGTATATTCGGGGTCAACCCAAACCACCCCCTTTATTAACATTGGGTGTCCTTGAGTCTGTAGGTAAACACCTTGTTTACAAATATTTAGTTGCTGACCAGCAGTTTACTAACTCAGGACATTAGTTATCCCATGGTATTCGGGGACTCCTTTAATCTCGGAAATCTCGAGACCCAGGTAGGGCAGCTGGGTTTTTAGTTACATATATTCAGTGGAGACATAGATTTAGAGAGAGTAGGAAGTCAGAAATCACCAAAGAGAGAACAGTGAAGTAAAAAGAGTTGAACCAGAGGTACTGATGAGGATAGTTGAGAGTTAAGCCAGAGGTAGTGAAGCCAGAAGTAGTGAGGACAGAACCCACTGAAGAGAGCAGAAGCCAGAACGCAACAGTAGAGGTAAACACAGATAGAAGAGAAGTGCAGTGATCGCATTTTTAATTGACTGACCAAGGATTTGAAGTGAAAGAGATCACCAGTGACTGACGAGCGAGGTCAGGATGTGTCCTGAGAGGAAATTGTATAGGTAAATTATATATATATATATATATATATTATTCTCCGATATGAATCGAGAGGAACATTTTTCCTATATTTAGAGTGTTTCGAGAGGAACATTTTCACTATATATTTAGAGTGTTTCGAGAGGAACATTTTCAATATATATTTAGAGAGATCGAGAGGAACATTTTCACTATATATTTCAGAGTGATCGAAGAACATTTTCCTATATTTAGAACTTTTATAGAAAGTGCCAGCCGGTAACTTTCCAAATTACAGTGGAAGAATTGAGCCAGTATGAAGACAAATGAGACAAGCAATATAGGGTTAATGAACTAGAGTGTTAAATTAGGTCAATTGTGTTAGGATAGCGTGTTAATGTTTAATTGAAACCTTTCTTGTGTATATTTAGGTGTAATAATTTACCAATTGTGCATATATTGTATTATGACGATAAATTGTCTTGTTATAATGCGAGTCCTGAGGACTACTGAGGGTTGATCATTGCTAATTTAGCAGAAACTTTTGTTATCTAGTTAGTGTTATTTTCTACAGTCATTTATGTTTTATGTAAAGAGAGTGTCTGTGGTTCGGGTGACCTTTCTGTAGCCATTTCACGGGTTGTATTTTTTTTCTATTCTATTTTCTTTCTCCTTGTCTTATTGTTTTCTTTTTCTTTCCTTTCTGGGGCCTTGTACCAGCTGGTCTGTTACAACATGACATAAATATTTTCACTTTCGTTTACTTATAATATTTGATATGAATTGTTGCTGTGTTATATCTCTCACTGCGTTGTTCGAAACGAAATCACTACATTTTACATTTAGTAATTTTCGGAGACATTTATTCTCAAAACTGTCCAGTTTCTTTTCAGCTTTTGTACATATACTAAGGTCTTTTGATTGCCAGATATTAGTTAACTTTGTTAACAATACTTATACTTCTTAGTTCAGATAATTCACTCTGTATTTTATTTGTAGCTGTCTGTTTTATCTGTCTATTGAATAACACTTTGACCTGTCTTTCAATAGCTGACAAAGCTGTATACTTTTATCGTACACATTGGAAAAATATATTTCTTCAACTACTGTCTTTACTGTCTGTATAACCGCTTTTGAGGGCAACATTTGACAGGTGAACATAAGCATGATGAAATGAATGCCTGCATGGTTTAGGGCAGACGCTGTGAAACTGTTCATGTTAAGATTTTTGTATTTATTTATTCCCCCACCTCCCTCTCTACAGAAAAAAAAAAACTGCTTTGAAAAATCCTCCTCCGGGTATTCCCGAATGGGCGACTGTTCTCAGATAAACTTACTCACCTTTATTACACATATCTCCAACGTAGCCGTAATCACACGGATAACATGATCCAGAAAAAAAATTACACCGGTCTGTTGCACAGTGCTGGCTACAATGCAATGAGCAGTTGAATCCATATGTACCAACTTGGCACCCTGGAGCACAAGCACCCGTCACATAATTGCATGCTTCAGCTTTGCTGCAGGTACAGTTCCCTTCACAGAAAAGTCCATATGTGTCATCTGGACAAATAGGTCTGCAGAAATGCAAGACATTAATTAATTATTAGATAATCACACGAAAATTTAAGTAGATGTAACAACCCAACATGCTCAAATAAGTAATGTTACAAGTAGACAAATAATAGAACATGATATATTTGTAAAATAAGATAATAAAATACTTCTTCATTCGACCTAAATGACATCTTAAAGCATTATGTGTGGTCTATATTTGACTGAGCCTTGCGCTGAGGTTCTTGTGCTAATGGGTCACCTCAGCAGCCATTCAGTTTCTGCAAGCTTTTTTTGGGTTTCGACTTTTAAGTCCACATTTAAGCCCAAAAAAAATACAAGACCTATTTGATTCCACCCCTCTAGATGGTCAGAGCCCCCTCCCTTTGAAACTTGGGTCACTTTCCAAGTTTACCCACTAGTTGGGGGCTGACTGTGTTCTTTGGGTTATCAGCAGGAGTAATTTTGTTGTCACTATTCTAAGAGACTAGACGACCAAAATATTTTGGGATGAAGAGACAATAGCAAAACATAACTTGCAGACTAAAATAAAAAAAGGGCTTGAACATAAAAGAATAATTCAATAAACATATTTGCATCAAAACATTGGAGACAACACAGAAAAAGAAAAAAAAAACATGCAAACAACATTTTAAAACCCAAATTAAATAGATAAAAACAAAATAAAAGGGAAATCTATACTTATAAAAAGGGGTTATTTTGTATGTATGTTTTTTTATAGACTCAAAACTACTGAACAGATGGCTGAAATTTACAGGATATGTTTGTTTTAATGTGGGGATGCCCCTGTCACAGTTTGAAATAGGTAGCGCTGAATTTTTCGAAACAATCTAAAAATAATAACACGCTCATTTCATCGGGGTTTCTAACGAAATCTCCATTAAGTTTGAGAAAAACGCAAATTTCATGGGGGTTTTTTCCCGGAAGTTTACAGGTGCATCTACACGATTGATGACGTATGATTCAAGCAATATTTAAAACAAGCCGTTAAAGTCAATATTTCAAACAACCCGACAAGCAAGGTTTTTTTCAAATCATGATCATAGATACTGAAAACATATTTAAGTTCCATCTATTCCATCAATGTTTTTAGCAGGGGAAAAAATTCTCTATATTCAATTAAACCAAACAAAACTACGACGGGGAATACGTTCATTTGGGGGAAGCTTTGGGATTTCTATAAATGGCAAATTTTTTTTATCAACGTTTACCTGATGAAAAATGACCGTTTTGTATAAATATTACCCAATATTGATTACACGACAGAAACGGGGTTCCCATTATTTTTTTGTAAATCAACCATACCATTGACCGCATAGGGGGTGCAATTCAAATTGAAAACCATTTCGAATAGGTGGCGCGTGGAGTTTGAAAAATGATTTACAGTTTTCCTGATTTTCAAAACATTTTACTCGCTTTTTCATGTTTTTAATAGAATTTAATAAAATGCAAATTTTTTTTATTTTTTCCCATCGAAAACAACAGTGATATTTGATTCCGTTGTGAAGACAAACAAGCTGCAGTTTTTCACACGCTTTCACAATTTTTCCAAAATTTGCAATTATTATCCCTGAATATTCCCAATATTAATTCCCAAAGAAACGGGTGACCATTTAATTTTTTTAAATCAACCATATTGACCGCAGCGGCGTGCAATTCAAAATTGTAAAACCATTTCGCTGGTGGCGCGTGAGTAGTTTCGACAAATGATTCAACATTTTTTCCTGTTTTTTCAAAACTTTTTATGGGTTTCATCATTTCCTAATAAATTTAATCAAATGCTAATTTTTTTTTATTCGGAAAACATCAACGTGATTTTAAATTTCCATGGGGAAGACAAAAAGACCAGTTTTTTCCACACGCTTTTCCCAAATTTTCCAAAATTTTGCAATTATGCCCCCGAAAAAAGCTTTGGGATCTACCCGGGGCAGAAGGGGCATTACTGCTTCGAAACAGATGAGCACAAAAAGCAAGACTCAAACTGCGGTACGCACTGCGAAGCCCGTTCGCCCTAAACAGACAGCAAGAAGCAAGACTAGGAACCAATCGTACGCACGCCAAGTCCGTTCGCTGAAAAAAACCCGGAACAAGTCTGAAACCCGTTGGGATACCCTCTTACCCAGACTCACTGCACGCTTTTTAAATTAGGGCTTTCCCAACAATACTAATTATGATTACAGTCTTATCCAAATGTAGAGGGAAAAAGGGAAAGATTATGCAGTTTGCTACGTTTAAAAAAACCCTGAATTTTTTGTTCATCATCTTTTTGGAAATTGGTAAAATCGACGTAATTTTGCAAATATGTCAAAAAAGGGAACAATATGGGTTTTTTGGATGGCAAATATAACTGCATCCACAGAAACGAGCATTATCAACTGGACGTTACATTAGAGCAATAACAGTATGGCGCATTTTATTTTCCAACCCGAACGACACCCAAAGTTGTTCATTTCAGGCCCCGAAAATGGAAAAGGGGGTACTTTAACAGATAATGCACATGCGAATTGTCACCATCGCCAAAACGTTAATGATTTTCTCATTTTTTAGAGATATAATTTCAAAGGCCCTTTTCTCTGAACCCAAAACCACAATTTGGAATGCAGGGGAAAAAACAACCCCAAACAAGGTAAAGTAGTTAAGGCATTCCAAATTTTTTATTCGACCAAGGTTAAATGTTTGACACTTTCATCCAAAAATGAGAATGCTTTACTTCGATTAGTTTCAACAAACGGGGCCCCAAAATCCTTCCAGGGTGAGAAAGTTAAATCAGTATGCATTATGTGAAATTCCAGAATTAAATCTTCGGGAAAAAGATGCACAGGACACTTCCCCGCTGATGCATCAATCTGCCGACCACGCAAAAGCACACATTTTCAGAATATTAACACCTGCTTTCAATCCGAACTTTGGGGAAAAAAAAAAAGACTACATGGGAAAATCCCATCGCTTGGGGAAATCAAAAACCTGACATTCAATTCACCAAAAGTTTTAATAGGGTTTGGTTTTAATAAATATGTTTAATCACTAAAAGCACTGGGCAATTGGGAATGGGTGCGCGAACGATCTAAAAAAAACCTTTTTTGGGGGAACGAAACACATTTGATATCAACGAATTGGTACATTTGTTCAAACGAACTTAAAAATTTTTCCGGGAAAAACCCTAATTAAAAAATTTTATGCAATTCAACAAAAAGGTGGATTGTATTTTTCAAAATGCGCCCAGGCCAGGCAAAACTTTTTTCATTTCTTATTTTTGGCCATCGATCACGAAAAAATATTGGCCCACTTTGGAATTGGGGAACTTTTTGTGGTGGCCGAACAGGATTAAAGGGTAAAACCATTGAATATGAAATCACTGAGACCAAAATGAATATCAAAAAATTTGCAATGGGGAAAATCAATTATTCAATCATTATATATAATGTACAGGGGCATAAAAAAACATTAAAAGGTTTATCGTACATGAAATTTTAGAGAAATGACCAGCTTTCGGGGCGACCATTTTATTGTCTGGGGATTTCGGGAAATCTACCAAAAAAAGATCCACCCGCTGATGAATTAATATGCCTGAAATCATCAGTTTTTTGGCGAAATACAGAAATTGACTTTGGCCCTGGTATACCCCAAAAAATATGAAACCCCGAACGTTTGCAAAACAACTGTTGGGTTTAATGGGAAAAAACCCAACGTGATTCCACGATTATCACATTGAACAAACTTTGAACATCATAAAGGGGGCTTTTATTCAAAGTTTTCCCAAAAATTATAATTCAAAAAACATCGGGCTCGTGCGGCAATATTCAAAAAACAGGAAAGACATGAATTTGAAATTCAAAAAAAAATACCAGGGAAGTACAATATGTCCATCGATATTGTAATGAATCGACGGTTGTCAATTATCAATTTAATTTTGAATTCACTTGATTTCCCGGCATGCCACCCAATATGTTAACATTTAAATTTGGGGTTCTTTTTTAAAATTAATCCCCCCAAGACTTTCAACGGATAGACTTTTGTAAAAATATATAACAAATCATCGAAGGTAATTTTAAATGGAAAAATTTAAAAAAAAGATAACCTTTTGCATCCCAAGATTCCAACAGACATGCCATTGAAATTAAACGCTTTCAGTTTCCGGGGAACTCCTTTAATGCCCTCAACAAAACCGGACAATCACCAAAAAGGGTATCTTTGGAAAACCTGTTTTTACATGGACGCATATGTGGCCTGTTCACAAGTCAGCATTTTGATTTTTCGAAGCACCAGATGGAAAAACAAAAAAAAATTGTTTCCAAAGCCTTCAAAAAAGACTTGAAAAAAGAAATTGTAATTTTTTTTTTCCAAAAAAAAATGAACAAAGGAAATGATAAAAAAAATAATTACTAAAATTTTATACTTTTAAAAATTTTTTTTTTTAAAGGTGCAACGCGCGGGGAAAAATAGTACAATATAAAAAACAAAAAACAGTCCTTTACTTTAGAAAAAATAATATTTGGGGGGAAGATAGTTAAAATATGCTGATTTGAATGAAATAGAATGTAAAAAAAATTTCTGCTGGAAGTTTCGTCTAAAAATCTCTCTTTAAACTGTGAGTATGTTAATAAAATGATTGAGGTAAAGAAAATATTTTCTTGAGGTAAAAATTGAAGAGATGAGACAAAACCCAAAAACAAATGCGGACGACCTACCAGCTGGTACAATATGAACCCCCACTTCAAGATGAAAGTTAAAAAGAAAAATTAAAAAAGTTTTTTTTCTATTAACCTATTTTCCAGTGAAACTTGGCCCCTAACTGCAACACACCACAGAAAGCCCCCAAGATGCGAAATAAAATGTTGTGAAAAGTGGTGGGGGCCCCGGGGATGATTCTCAAAAAAAGACTCACTGACCTGGCAAAAAAAGTTTTAGACTAACAATGTCAATGACTATTCTCGACCATTATTTGACCAAAACAATTATCAGCAAAAAAAATTTTTCCTGTGCCCCTTTTTAAAGGTACCCCAGGACTAATATATACCAACTGGATTCTTGATAAACCCTTGCAGGCCTCTTTTTTTTCATAAAAAAAATTCAAAAAAAATGCAAAAACAAAAAAATACTGAGATTGTGTTAGAACACTTTTTGACTGTAGGTCAGTGAGGTTGTATTAATTTTGAATTTTGATGGATCATCTAAATGAGAATGCACGTTTGAGAAGGCTGAAACTAAGGGAAATTTTTAATTATTAGTTTATTATGTGATGGGCGAAATCGATGGCTTCGACCTGTCTTTCAGAAACACTACCTACAACATTTTTTTAGGTTTTTAGAATCACATGTGGGAATTTTTCATCATCACAGAGTCACACTGCAAAGGTGAAATCTATCACCTTTTTCCCCGTTTTGAAAATATCCATGGTTTGTTCCGTTAAACGATGTGAAGGGGGAAATATATTTTTTTTGAAGTGTAGGCACGAAAAACCCTATTCACAACAAAAACAATATTTTGGTTTAAAAATTCATTTTACAATGAAAAAACAAAAACCAGTTTGTTTAGTTTATCGTCG
>JADZMA010001773.1:0-15102 GCA_020796225.1 Arion vulgaris
GTAAGCCTGCTGCAAGTCAAAGAAGATGGCTACTGTGTGTTTGTTGTTCTAGAAGCTGTCGTGTATTCTTTGAGTAAGCCTAAAGAGTTGGTCCTCTGTGCAGTTGCTAGATCTAAATCCCGCCTGTTCGTGCATAGAGGTTGGTACTTTCAAGAAACCAGTAGAGACGACAATTTACAATTTTCTCAGCTAATTTCCCTAGACATGATGTTAGCGAGATTGGTCGGTAGCTTCTGGGTTCACTCTGGGGTTTGGTGTTTTCAGGATAGGGATAATATGGGCACTCCTCCAGGCTTTTGGGAGCATTCCATTTCTCCATGTCATATTAATTAGATGGAGAACTGCTACCTTCCCTATTGGACCCAAGTTTAGAAGCATCTCGTTGTGGATCTTATCTGGTCCAGGAGACTTTCTAAGTTTCAATTTCTTTAATGCCTGTTCTAATTCTGTCTACTAATTCTTTCTCAAAATGGAAGCATTTACTGTTTGAGCTTTTCTGTTGCTTCAAGTGGTTCAGACGCTTCTGTCATCTCTGTGAGTTGCCCTGCTCTGTTCACTGATGCAAAGTAACGGTTGAAGTGCTCTGCTTTTTTTCTGGTCTTCAATGATTGTTTTCCTTCCATCTATCACTGGTTTGGGATTTGTCTTCCTACTATCCCCAGACAGATTGTTGACCAACGCCCAGGCTTTATTTCCATTACGTCTGAAGTCTAGTTTTGAGCATGTGTCTATCCATTTTTCATTTTTAGCCTTCCTAACTGCAAGTTTTACTTTTGCACAAGCTTTATTGTACTGCACTTTTATGTCCAGTGATGGTGTGGACTCTAGTGTTTTCCTTAATGTGCTTCTTTCATAGATGGTGTCTTGTATGTCTTGGTTCCAAAATGGTTTGTGTGATTTCCGGCTGCCCCTTGGGATACATAATGATGAGGCTTTCAGAATTGCTTTTGTTACTTCTTCGTTGAAAGTCTCAACACTGCTGGCTTCAACTTGTGAAAGCAGAGAGTCAGTTGTTTCTTGAAAAAGTCTCCAGTTAGCTTTTTTGAAGTTCCACCGTGTTTTTGCTTTCGACAGGCTCTACTTACAGTTGTTATAGTAGTAAGGAGTGGTTTGTGATCACTTCCGATATCATCAAGTATTTGAGAATGGCAGGATTCTGCCAAGTCGGATGAGCAGATGGTCAGGTCAGGTCGAGTAAGTGAGAGGTGAGCTCTGTGCAGCAGAGTTGGTGGAGATTCTGCATTCTGTAATACTGATAGATTTGTTGTATCACATAGTTCTTCTATTAATTTTCCTGTCCTGTTGTTGTCTGGGTAGCCCCAACGTGGAGAGTGTCCATTTAAGTCACCGGATAAAATAGTTTTGCGATACTGTGTGTTGTGCAGTTCTGGCAGTTTGAGTGTTTTCTGCAGGGGGTTATAGATGTTGTATATGGTATATTTTCCTCCAGAGTGCCAGATAGTAATTTGTTGCACATCTGTGGGATGGGCTGTTGTAAGCTGTGATGCATCTCCCTGAATGTCTTACACAGGTGACTATGCCTCGGCAGTCAGTACACCTACAGGGATAACTAGTGTATCCAGTCAAGTGCAGGTCACTGTCTTTGTGTAGGGTTTCTTGCAAAAGGGCCACATGTACCTTGTGGTCATGTAATAATTTTGAGAGTTCAATCTTTTTGTTTCTTAGGCCACAGATGTTTAATTGTAGGATATGAAGTGAAAGTTTGTTCTTTTGGTCATCTGACATCTGTAGGTCCTTCTTCCTCCAAGAGTTTTGTGTATTTCCATGTTTGCATTTGTTTGTTTTGTTTTTTCCAGTAGTCAATTTTTCGCACAGAACAGCCTGGTTACCCTCTGTCTGGCGCGGACCTTGATATTCGAGTCGACGTCCGATCTCGCTTGAATTTCTATTATTGTTGTACATAGCATTGAAAAGCTGGGGAGTCTGTGGATTTCCTACCCACCCCGGACAGGAGCCAGAATAATACTGCCATAGCACTAGTGGATGAGGGGCTTTCTGTGTCGCTTAATGATACTGCAGCCAAGGTAGGGTTCGCTGTTCTCATTTCCCCGCCACCAGATTGCCTGCTGGTCACGCCGAGCTCAGTTATACTCTAGGCTTGTGTCCAAATGTTCAAGGCAAGAGGATCATTACGTCCTGAGTCACTGCGCCTGTACGATGGATGTCAGCCGTCAGAAAGCAGCACACATTGGTTCTCTATCCTCAGATCTAGTTAGTACCCCTCTGACTTCTTTCCAACCACAGAGGGTGCATGTACATTGTCAAATATTATACAAATGTTTACCACATCTACTCAGTTATGCTGTAGTGCTGTGCCAGATCTGAATGGTCATATGAGAGGCCATTAGAGCCTCTACTGTGGTTAAGAGTATTGGAGGGGGAAAAAAGGGACGTGGGTAGGGGAAAGAAAGGAGGGAAATGGGAGGGTTAAGCAGGATTACTCCCGCCCACTCATGTTATTTAGCCAGTCAGCCGAGACTGTTGCCCGGGGTGTGGCATGTGGAGCCAAACATGAGCTAGGTGAGAAGTGGGGACCAAATAGGATCATGACTATCCATGGACATACCCAGGATACGGCTGTCATTTTCCGTGAGGTACTAACCCTACCTTCTCACCCAACACCCGACCACTCCGGGCTTCAATTTGGCGTTAACAAACACAACAATCGTTACTGTCTGTAATACCGCTTTTTAGGGCGTTTTGGGACAGGTAGAACGTGAGCCAGAAGAATTTACTGGCCACATGGCTAGTGTATTCTCCGCCAAGATTACAATTTTTCATTTATGTCCACAACATTAAATAATTCACAGCATTAAACCTCCCGGATGGGAGCCACGCACTAATCCATTCGACCAGACACTTTGTAAACATCAATAATCACTTGACGATAGATTATAATATTGATCAGGGCTTTCGTTGGCAAACCGTATCAGGATGTAAATATGAACTATGAACTCTGAAATATGTTTGTGTGTAGCAGCTTGAAGGGATAAGGCAAGCAAAATAATCCTATACAGTTTATCTGTTTATAAAAATGTTAAAAGCATTTCGTTCTTTCTTTTTCTTCCTTTCTCGAATCCTGTTTACTCACAGTGTCAGGATAAGAAGAGATTTCTAGAACGAGCCCTTATGTGCGCTTCAGAAATAATGTCTTTCGTCGACTCTGTTATCTCTGAGGTTCATCTTTTGGAGGCCTGTCTTTTCCTTTGTATCCATTGTATCGGACAACATCGCTTTTGAAGTGCACTGTCTGTTGGTAATCTGCTTATGTGGCCGAATCATTTAATTTGTTGTTTCTTGATGAAGTCTAGTACTGATGTTGTACCCACGTTTTCCCTGATGTCTTCATTTCTCAACCGGTCTCTTCTTGTTACTCCCAGCATTCTACATATAACTTTATATCTGTTGTGAGCAATTCGTTATCAGATTCCCAGCATTCTGCATATAACTTGATATCTGTTGTGAGCAATTCATTATAAGTTTTTATTCAACTTCACATACAGTTTTAAGTAATTAAATATAAGATTCATGTAAAAATATCTTCACCATCTTCAAAATTACATCGGAGACCCTCGCCAGTGCTACGGAGTTGCTGCACTGCAGCTGAGATCTTGGCAGTTTAAAATCGAGAATAGCAGGCTGAAAAGCGCTGTACGTCCAAACTCATTAGAATGATTAAAAATAACATTCATACAACATATCTTCCCATCTTCAAATTACCCTCTTGGGACCCTCGTCGGGCATGGAGTTCGTGCACTGCAGTTGGATCTTCAGGTGTAAGAAGAGATCGGAGCACACATAGTTACTCACCAAGTGAAAATGATGATGCTCCTATCAAATCACTCAATAAATACAGCTTTAAGTATGTAAGTACAACTACTGCTGCACTGTCCAACATCACACCGCGGGCGCATTGGAACCTGTTAGAAATAAATGACGCCCTATTATGCGGGCACACCGCCAATGACACGGACTGGTGAAAGCATGAACAAGGGCGACTCATTTGGCCCTAGAAAGCAAAGCTCCCCATCCCTACGCATAACGGCAAGAGTTGCCAGCCAACTACATCTTCCACCTGGGAATAGACTTCTTCTTCTTTTGTCGTCACACTGCTACCGGGTTGTCGCCCAGTGTCGTCACACTGCTACCGGGTTGTCGCCCAGTGTCGTCACACTGCTACCGGTTGTCGCCCAGTGTAGTGGTTTTTTTGTCTAGCGCTGTTCTGGTGGCTTGTGTGATTGTTATCTTTGCTCTTTCACATGATTCTGCTACGCCATCTAAATATAATGGGAATAGACAATAGACAATCAAGCCTGATCATCTAAAGCCGAAGGATTGACTTTATTTCACCGGGCATATGGCTCGGCCCCACTCCACAGAAATTGTTCGCCATCTTCTGAGAGTATTGCACAAAGCACGAATTTCGTAGCTCTGAAACAATCCTAGGGATCTCTGAAAAAGTACACTCGTGAAAAAAACAGATCGTCGGGGTCCAGATTTGAACCCAAGACCTTCTTAACGTGAGGCCAGGGCTTAACCACTTAGCCACAAAAATATCCAGATGGCTTCACGAGTAAGCGAGCCTGGTACCTTGGCACTAGAGACGAGCACTAACCTCTCGCCCTGAACACTAAAATATATAAAGTACTCAGATATCCTAGGTTCTAATCTAACCTCTTCGCCCTGAACACTAACATATATAAAGTACTCAGATATCCTGGTGTTCCTAATCTAACCTCTTCGCACTGAACACTAACATATATAAAGTACTCAGATATCCTAGGGTTCCTAATCTAACCTCTTCGCACTGAACACTAACATATATAAAGTACTCAGATATCCTAGGGTTCCTAATCTAACCTCTTCGCCCTGAACACTAACATATATAAAGTACTCAGATATCCTAGGGTTCCTAATCTAACCTCTGAACACTAACATATATAAAGTACTCAGATATCCTGGTGTTCCTAATCTAACCTCTGAACACTAACATATATAAAGTACTCAGATATCCTGGTATTCCTAATCTAACCTCTTCGCCCTGAACACTAACATATATAAAGTACTCAGATATCCTGGTATTCCTAATCTAACCTCTGAACACTAACATATATAAAGTATTCAGATATCCTGGTATTCCTAATCTAACCTCTTCGCACTGAACACTAACATATATAAAGTACTCAGATATCCTGGTATTCCTAATCTAACCTCTTCGCCCTGAACACTAACATATATAAAGTACTCAGATATCCTAGGTTTCCTAATCTAACCTCTTCGCACTGAACACTAACATATATAAAGTACTCAGATATCCTGGTATTCCTAATCTAACCTCTTCGCCCTGAACACTAACATATATAAAGTACTCAGATATCCTAGGTTTCCTAATCTAACCTCTTCGCACTGAACACTAACATATATAAAGTACTCAGATATCCTGGTGTTCCTAATCTAACCTCTTCGCCCTGAACACTAACATATATAAAGTACTCAGATATCCTGGTGTTCCTAATCTAACCTCTTCGCCCTGAACACTAACATATATAAAGTACTCAGATATCCTAGGTTCCTAATCAACCTCTTCGCCCTGAACACTAACATATAAAGTAACTCAGATATCCTAGGTTTCTAATCTAACCTCTGAACACTAACATATAAAAGTACTAGATATCCTGGTATTCCTAATATAACCTCTTCGCCCTGAACACTAACATATATAAAGTACTCAGATATCCTAGGGTTCCTAATCTAACCTCTTCGCACTGAACACTAACATATATAAAGTACTCAGATATCCTGGTGTTCCTAATCTAACCTCTTCGCCCTGAACACTAACATATATAAAGTACTCAGATATCCTGGTGTTCCTAATCTAACCTCTTCGCACTGAACACTAACATATATAAAGTACTCAGATATCCTGGTATTCCTAATCTAACCTCTTCGCCCTGAACACTAACATATATAAAGTACTCAGATATCCTAGGGTTCCTAATCTAACCTCTGAACACTAACATATATAAAGTACTCAGATATCCTGGTGTTCCTAATCTAACCTCTGAACACTAACATATATAAAGTACTCAGATATCCTGGTATTCCTAATCTAACCTCTTCGCCCTGAACACTAACATATATAAAGTACTCAGATATCCTGGTATTCCTAATCTAACCTCTGAACACTAACATATATAAAGTATTCAGATATCCTGGTATTACTAATCTAACCTCTTCGCACTGAACACTAACATATATAAAGTACTCAGATATCCTGGTATTCCTAATCTAACCTCTTCGCCCTGAACACTAACATATATAAAGTACTCAGATATCCTAGGGTTCCTAATCTAACCTCTTCGCCCTGAACACTAACATATATAAAGTACTCAGATATCCTGGTATTCCTAATCTAACCTCTTCGCCCTGAACACTAACATATATAAAGTACTCAGATATCCTGGTATTCCTAATCTAACCTCTGAACACTAACATATATAAAGTATTCAGATATCCTGGTATTCCTAATCTAACCTCTTCGCCCTGAACACTAACATATATAAAGTACTCAGATATCCTGGGGTTCCTAATCTAACCTCTGAACACTAACATATATAAAGTACTCAGATATCCTGGTATTCCTAATCTAACCTCTGAACACTAACATATATAAAGTACTCAGATATCCTGGTGTTCCTAATATAACCTCTTCGCCCTGAACACTAACATATATAAAGTACTCAGATATCCTGGGGTTCCTAATCTAACCTCTTCGCCCTGAACACTAACATATATAAAGTACTCAGATATCCTGGTATTACTAATCTAACCTCTTCGCACTGAACACTAACATATATAAAGTACTCAGATATCCTGGTATTACTAATCTAACCTCTTCGCACTGAACACTAACATATATAAAGTACTCAGATATCCTGGTATTCCTAATCTAACCTCTTCGCCCTGAACACTAACATATATAAAGTACTCAGATATCCTGGGGTTCCTAATCTAACCTCTGAGCACTAACATATATAAAGTACTCAGTTATCCTGGTATTCCTAATCTAACCTCTTCGCCCTGAACACTAACATATATAAAGTATTCAGATATCCTAGGGTTCCTAATCTAACCTCTGAGCACTAACATATATAAAGTACTCAGATATCCTGGTATTCCTAATCTAACCTCTTCGCCCTGAACACTAACATATATAAAGTACTCAGATATCCTGGTATTCCTAATCTAACCTCTTCGCCCTGAACACTAACATATATAAAGTATTCAGATATCCTGGTATTCATAATCTAACCTCTTCGCACTGAACACTAACATATATAAAGTACTCAGATATCCTGGTATTCCTAATCTAACCTCTTCGCCCTGAACACTAACATATATAAAGTACTCAGATATCCTGGGGTTCCTAATCTAACCTCTGAGCACTAACATATATAAAGTACTCAGATATCCTGGTATTCCTAATCTAACCTCTTCGCCCTGAACACTAACATATATAAAGTATTCAGATATCCTAGGTTCCTATCTAACCTCTGAGCACTAACATATATAAAGTACTCAGATATCCTGGTATTCCTAATCTAACCTCTTCGCCCTGAACACTAACATATATAAAGTACTCAGATATCCTGGTATTCCTAATCTAACCTCTGAACACTAACATATATAAAGTATTCAGATATCCTGGGGTTCCTAATCTAACCTCTTCGCCCTGAACACTAACATATATAAAGTACTCAGATATCCTGGTATTCCTAATCTAACCTCTGAACACTAACATAATAAAGTATCTCAGATATCCTGGGGTTCCTAATCTAACCTCTTCGCCCTGAACACTAACATATATAAAGTACTCAGATATCCTGGTATTCCTAATCTAACCTCTGAACACTAACATATATAAAGTACTCAGATATCCTGGTGTTCCTAATATAACCTCTTCGCCCTGAACACTAACATATATAAAGTACTCAGATATCCTGGGGTTCCTAATCTAACCTCTTCGCCCTGAACACTAACATATATAAAGTACTCAGATATCCTGGTATTCCTAATCTAACCTCTGAACACTAACATATATAAAGTATTCAGATATCCTGGGGTTCCTAATCTAACCTCTTCGCCCTGAACACTAACATATATAAAGTACTCAGATATCCTGGTATTCCTAATCTAACCTCTGAACACTAACATATATAAAGTACTCAGATATCCTGGTGTTCCTAATCTAACCTCTTCGCTCTGAACACTAACATATATAAAGTACTCAGATATCCTGGTATTCCTAATCTAACCTCTGAACACTAACATATATAAAGTACTCAGATATCCTGGTATTCCTAATCTAACCTCTTCGCCCTGAACACTAACATATATAAAGTACTCAGATATCCTGGTATTCCTAATCTAACCTCTGAACACTAACATATATAAAGTACTCAGATATCCTGGTATTCCTAATCTAACCTCTGAACACTAACATATATAAAGTACTCAGATATCCTGGTATTCCTAATCTAACCTCTGAACACTAACATATATAAAGTACTCAGATATCCTGGGGTTCCTAATCTAACCTCTTCGCACTGAACACTAACATATATAAAGTACTCAGATATCCTGGGGTTCCTAATCAGTTATTACACTGTTTATATATCTACTGTGCATTGACAAGATCCCTAAAATAGCAATCTCGTGTTTTCATTCACACCTGGTTAGATAATAACTTATGTTGTTCAGAAACCAAACACCGTTTGGAGTTGCAATTAACTTGTTACCCGAGGAAATCAAACCAATTTCCTGTTGGCCACCTGCTGTATGTATGTTTACACAATAATTAACAGGAAACTTGAGATTTTTCTGGCAATTTTCATCGTTATAGGGAAGACTTTTCGTGTTTCGCAATTGGGAAATGTCAGCAGAATACAGGTGTCAAGATAAAGCAAACGAAGTGACAAATCAAAAGTTGCCAGGTACGCGTTGCGTCTTGTCTATTTACTATTGAAACTGCTTCTGACTAGTTCGTCGTTTCATCTGCTCGCCATTCTAGATAACTCTAATAATGCAGTTTTCTCTTCGAGATAGCTCTAATAATGCATTTCTCTTCTAGATAACTCTAATAATGCATTTTTCTTCTAGATAACTCTAATAATGCAGTTTTCTTCTAGATAACTATAATAATGCAGTTTTCTTCTAGATAGCTCTAATAATGCAGTTTTCTTTCAGATAGCTCTAATAATACAGTTTTCTTCTAGATAGCTCTAATAATGCACTTTCTCTCTAGATAGCTCTAATAATACAGTTTTCTCTTCTAGATAGCTCTAATAATACAGTTTTCTCTCTCATCATCAAATAGCTTGTCCTGAGCAGAACTTGCCACCCCAACAGTTCTCCGGAATTCTCTCTCCATAGGCCAGATGTCCCGCCTCTGCGGCTATCATGTTCAAACCATAAGTTACATCCTGAATCCATCTTCTCTGTGGTCTTCCTCTTCTTTTTGCCGGTATGCCTCCTTCCATGATGGTCCTCTCAGCCCTTTCATGCTTTTTATATGTCCAATATATATCAATTTTCGGTACTTGTCTACAATTTCACCGCAGGAAAAGGGAGACCTCGCTGACCTAAGTTCAGTGACGTCAGTCCGCCATCAGTGTTTGCGGACTTGGAGGAGAACCGGGTTCAAGGTCACGGATGTGGTGTTTATTGTGTATTTTGTATGTAAATAAGCAGTGTTTTAATTGAATTGGGAGCCCTGAAAAGGACTGTATGTGGAAATGTGAGGTGGAAGGAGGCAGGATGGGACTAGGAGTGTTACTGTGGGGCCAGAAACTTATGGTATCAGCAATAATAGCTACGAAGGTGTTTAAATTCTGGATTTAGTCCGGCGAGCCACATAAACTCACCTAGGAATGACGGGACGTGCATAATAATAAATGGGGAACCTCTGCGCTATATTTAGAACAATGCTCGCAAACAGTCTATTTTAGAATGACCAAGTTTTGCGGTGAAATTGTAGACAGGTACCCAATTTTCTTTCTTATTTGTAGCATCAGCCTGTTTTCTTTGATTTTGAGTACTTTCTGAATAGAGCTATTTGTTCTCTTCCCTGTCCAAGATATACGAAGGACTCTTCTGTAACACTTATATTCAAAAGCACTTTCTCTTCTAGATAGCTCTAATAATGCAGTTTCCAAATTCTAAAAATCCTGCAAAACGTGGCATACAGAGGTTGGTATCGAAATGGCGTTCAACAGGTTCTGTAACTAATGCCAAAAGCAGAAGATTACCATCAGTCAGACTCAGATGCCGTCGATGATATTTAACAGAGAATTCTAACAAGTCCCCAGAAATCTTTAACGTGACCATTTTGCGTAATGTTTACGTGAACATGATTACTAGTGCCCAAACGTGTATCAGCGCAAATGAAGGCCCTTTTCGGCATCTTCTCTGAGGCCTAGAATGTTGTGTGATGTAAATAATTAAATTGAAAAGAAATTACTCCCTACAATATTTATTTAAAAAAAAACACAAGTTCTTGTGTTTTGTTCAGATTGTTCGTCAAAGATTTGTATCGACGGACTCTCAGTTCATACTGCGGAATGTTGACAAGGCATGACACATTTGTTCGTCTCACCTTCCCGCGCAATACTTACACACCATAGCTAAAAGACATGCACATTTGACCTACATTACGTCATAATTGAACCTTCTCATTTTCATAAACATATGTCAGATTGGCTCCCCTGACGACGAGACTCCCTTAACGACGAGGCTGCTTTTGAGCACCCTGTAAAACAATTATATGTCTTGAATTCATTATTTCTGAAGGGCCTCTGTGATGTAGAGGTTAGGTTCTTGTGTCATAGCGCGGCCATCGTAAATAATGGCCTTCGCGCAATATTTTTCAAGATGGTGGGTGAGGCGGATTATTCAAACGTGTTTAGTAAACATATAGACATTTTAGTAACATACGGACTCAAATGGACTTCTTTAGTAAACATAACAACAAAATAGCGATGCCTAGTAAGTGCTGTGTACCAAAATGTAGATCAAATTACGATTGTAATAATATATTATTATTACGGGTGGCGTCTCGTGCTAGGGGTTAGTGACTCTGTCTATTAACCCCGATGTTCTGAGTTCGAATCACGCTGCGACAGTTTGCTTGCAAATTGTTTCCGTTGATTTTAACAAAGGACGATGGCGCCACCGTTCAGAAAGCAATGGCAAACTACTGAACGTATAAGTGGTGCCTAGAAAATCAACGACTTGTTTACTGTGGTTGATGGCTACGTCCTTTGGGATATGCCACGATTTTTCAATAATATATGTATAATATAAGTTGATTTAACAAGTACATCTCTTCAGTAAACATAACTGTTGTCATGTGTAAACTATAACAAAATAACGATGCCTAGCTAGTAAGTGATGTGTACCAAAATGTAGATCAAATTACGATTATAATTATATGTGTATAATTTAACAATTACCTTCTTTAATAAACATAATGAGATTAGAGAATTCTGGAAAAATATTCTAATGTCTCCACGAAGAAGTAAAGCGAGTACGTTTGGAAGGAGAAGTGACCACTTAACCTTTGGGCCACAAAAGATTCACATCGGAGAGATGTTCTAGCCATAAGCCCAGTGGCGGCTCGTCATTAAGGGACACTTTGGGCCGGGCACAATCAAAATTAATGTATTTATTATTTTAAATTAAAAAAACACCAAAACCATGATTTTCCGAAAATGCATGGTGGCCCACCAACAAAATGATCACGAGCCGCCACTGCATAAGCCACTGCTGGCATACGGCACTTATTCCTAATCCATCTCCATCTTTGTTTTTCTAATGATGGTCTTCAACGATGTTCAATTTGTTCGTTTTAAAAGTTTTTCTTTTGTTATAATATTTCGTCAGAAAGTTTATAGATTTCTTCGTACATATTTGTTTTGAAATATACTTGCAATACATGCAAGTATACACATGCAAGGATAGATATAAGTATTTGTAAAGTCGATGCGGAGTGATTTATGAAAATATTTTGAGTAATTACGTCACAAATGATGGAAATATACGTCGTGATATTCTGAGTTCCATAATCCTGTATTCTCTCAATCTTGCGCCTTCGTCGCCTCTGTAGCGAGTGACGACGATTTCGATAGAGCTCACGAGATGCTGGATTTCTTTCGCTAAGCGCTTATACCCGGATAAGGTGCTTGTTCTGCATGCGGCGCGTTCAGCAAATTCTCGCGAGGCTCTTCTAACCAGTATAGAACTTCCAATTACAGGTAAACTTGTCTTAACTTTCCACCTCAGTTCCTGTGAAGAAAGTCTTATTTCGTCATCTCTCCATTCTTCAGTCTGATCCTGATACACTGTTCAATCTTCCAACACTATCCTTTGGTGGCGTACAGACGGGACAGAAGCCTTATGGATATGTTGGTTCACAGTCGCCTCAAGCCTAATATCCAGAGTCATTTTGACACCATCCAGTGTGGCCGTCGGCGCTGCAACACTTGTGCTTATGTAATAAAGACCCGCACGGTGTCTTTTCCAAAAGCCACGTTCGTTGTTGAAGACAGTTTCACGTGCGAGTCCCGTAATATTATCTATGCCATTATCTGCAAGCGGTGCAACAAGGCCTATATTTGGGAAACCGGCAAGAGACTCAGTGACCGATTCGCCCAACACTTGCGCGATATACGCCAATGCTCTGTGACCCTGTAGCTACCCATTTCAATGATACTGGCCATTCAGGAGCTTGCGATGTCCAGGTCACAGCCATCCGATCATGTTCCTCTGATGATCGTAGTCGATTTGCTCTGAGAATCGGTTGATTTCTTTGTATGGTACCTTGCGACCACGCGGGCTCAACGTATTACATTCTTATGCTTCTTAGTACTTTCTCTTCCCATGCTTTGTAATCTATATGGGTATATGTTGCATGTATTACATTCTTATGCTTTTAGTACTTTTCTTCCCATGCTTTATAATCTATATGAGTATATGTTGCATGTATTCAAGTTATATATTTACTAGATGTTTCATTGTTTCTTTTCCGTTCTATTTCTAGTTTTTATGTGTGTTTTTGTGTTTCATTTATTTCGTTATTCGTTTTTATTCCAGATTTTCCTTAGATACATTGGTATTTGGTCGACCATTCTAGTTTCATTTTAATTTGTCACTCCTGTTTGTTCGTTTGCTTGATAAAGGCCTTGTGGTTGAAACGTTGCTGTTTATCGTCACTGTTTCTGTATTTTGTAAACTATAGTACTTTGTTGTAGTGTTTCACTATAATCCTGTATGCAGCAGTACACAAAAGCCGTTGTTATATTCAATGATTTCATTGCTGAAAGATAATAGTGTAACCATTGCAAAACAGGGTATTTTGGTGAACATGTCTTTCGTAATGGTAACAAATATACTGAAGAAGTAATTCAACAATATATGATGAAATTTCCAGACTCACAAGTTGTGTTCACAGCCACTTTACTGAATGCAAGCTAGCCAAGAGCAGTAGTATCTAGATCCAGATTCTCAAACTTTTCCGGCGCACCACCCACTTTTACTGACATAAACTTTGTAACGCCCCCACATTATAACAGTTTATCAACGCACCCCTACTCACCCATATATATACATGCTCTATTTTATCTGCGACATAGAAAATTAATATATATTTCTGTCTATATGGTCAATTTTCAAATGATTATATACGTGAAATAGAAAATTGATAAAAAAATGGATCGTGTAAGACGGGCATAAGATGAATTAAATGCAGAATTAAAATTTTTAATGATTATTCAATCGCACAATCACGAAAAATTATAATGTTTTAAATATATTTTTAAATTTCTTCTTAAGAAGCCACGACCCTAATCGCCTGAACGCCGCCCAAATGCTTCTGAACCACTTTCGCCCCCTAGAACGTGTCAGCATCCCTATGGGAGGGGGAGTACTCGCCCACTTTGGGAACCGCTGATCTAGATGAATAATGACAATCTACGTTACAATTTTTTAAGCGTCTTTGAAAAACCACAATTCCCGTGACGTAGTCTCGCCCGGTCGTAAATTTCACTTCACAGCGACTTTATAAACACCTTGTAGATTATATACATGATACACATGATATACATGATATATAGTATATATATAATATACATGATATGCAGAGAGAACATTTTAGATGGCTCTGACTTCATGGCATGGAAGAGTGTCAACATCTGAGATGATAGCAAACAACAGAGACAGAGATTTGTGGAGATCCATGGTCGCCCTACGCCAGCCGGCACCTGATTAGATGATGATATATGCTAGTACATTATACATGATATACGAGCTGCAGTTAATACTTCTATTCATGATATAATGCTGTTGATGATATACCTAGGGAGCATTCAACAAACAGAACTAACTAGATCCAACATAGGCGCAACAAAGAAAATCAAATTATAGGACAAATAGATACAATTTTAAAATGCAAACCTGTCACCATGAACACAAAAAGTGGATTGTTCAACACAATCTCGCCCGAGTGGTTACGGGGCCCAAATTTGGGGTGTAAGAATAGAACCACTGTTACCTGCCACGCATGTCGTAAGAGGCGAGTAAGGAGGTTTAGCTGAAATCGGATGCACATGTCCCAAACGTAGAGAAGTCTATGCGTTTAGAGCCTTACTAAACCAATGTGCAACGTATACAGTTCTGTAAAGATCAAACATATCACAAAGAGTGATTAAAATTGGTCGTAAAGAACGAACGCAAAGAAGAAGAAGAAAATACAATCTTTCTCCCACATTATGTAACACATGTCAAGCTGAAGGAAGATAATAAATGATAGAAGAAAACTAGTCACAACAGAGATGAAGTGTCTCAGCAGAATGCTGGAGTAATAAGAAGAGATCGGCTGAGAAATGTAGACATCAGGACAAAAGTGGTACAACATCAGTACTGAACTTTATCAGCAACAAACAAATTAAATGTTCGGCTACATAGGCAAATTACTAACAGACAATTCGACTGAAAGAGCAATGTTACTCCGATACATTTAAAAAAAAA
>JADZMA010001774.1:0-15101 GCA_020796225.1 Arion vulgaris
ATACAATGTATGAAAGTAAATTTGAAAACTTAACAATGGATGCACAGTAAGTTGAAGAAATAAACTTATACAATGTATGCACAGTGAAGTTGAAATAAACTTATACAATGTATGCACAGTGAAGTTGAAATAAACTTATACAATGTATGCACAGTGAAGTTGAAATAAACTTATACAATGGATGCACAGTGAAGTTGAAGAAATAAACTTATACAATGTATGCACAGTGAAGTTGAAGAAATAAACTTATACAATGTATGCACAGTGAAGTTGAAGAAATAAACTTATACAATGTATGCACAGTGAAGTTGAAGAAATAAACTTGGCTGCCAGTTCACACATAAAGGGGTCTCTGGGGTTAAGCCTTTATCTTGATTTTCGAATGTTGTGGGTTCGAATCTGGACTGCGCCGTTCTGTTCACATGTGCTTTTTTCCAGGGACCCTAGATTGTTCCGGAACTACGAGTTCGTGCCTTGTGCAATACTCTCGCAGATGGCGTGCCATTTCTGAAGAGAGGACAGAGCCATGGTAGTAAACCCAGTGCAATGAAGGAAATCATTCGTCTTTAGAGCATTTTAGCAAGTTTATTATGTACTACTACAGTTGATAAAAGATCCACAGTAGCGTAGTTGTTAGTAAACTCACTTCTTAGACTAGTGATCCTGGTTCAAGTCCACACGTGGATGAGGAATTTTTTCACTTTTAACGGCTCTCGTGTCTTATTAGGGCAGCAGGAAAAGCACTGGGAAGTCAAGACGACCGACGTGATGTTGACTGCATCATCCATCGTGTGCCGGCTGTCCATGAAAAATCAGGCTAACACTGTATTACTCTATATACCACATAGTACACAAATAGTTCCTTTAATTTTTAACTTACAGTTGATAAACAGTGATTTTTCATTAAACTTCCAGTTCGCACAGATCTGAAGAACAGCAAAAACACTCGTAATGTCACAACTGTTATAATACTTTATTCTTAACAATGTCCAAATTCTGGTACCATGTAGTGTTGATGGAGAGTTTGCCAGAATACTCTAACAAAGTCATATTAAAATGCCACTCTTCTAAGCAGTCCAGAGCTAAAGGTTGGAAGTCTATCATAAACTTATTAGCAAATAACTCTTTACGATTTGTCAATAACTTCAGATCTTCAACACCGAATATACAAACACGTCTTACTCGTTTCCCTCCACACGGCCAGTAAAATGGATATCTGTAGAAGAACGTCAAATACTGATTAAATCATACAGTTTCCATGTACTGTTTGCAACTAAAGAAATTTATAGAATTCATTATTGGAAATAGCTGATATTTAAAACAGTCTTATTCGTTGTGATCGCTATTTTTATGATTTCCGAACCGTCAGACGCGTTCTTATGATGAATGTTCGTCTAGAGCTCATCTCTGGTGTCATGTAGTTTTGAATGTAGTGTTGAGTTGTAGGGTTGGCTTTCCTTTCTAGGGAGGACATACGAGGGACAGTCTTGCAGGACCTGTTCTGTGGTTTGATCAGTTGTGCCACTGTGACACAGGGGGGTTGGGGACAATCGTAGCCTGTGTAGGTGTCTGTTATGTCCTATCCTGAGTCGGAAGATGATAGTCTGTCTTTGTCTGTCAAGTGTGTGGTAGTCATCGTTGGATAGTTTAAGTTCTTTTCTAATGTCCACGACAGCTCTTTTTCTTCAAAGTATGTTATTTTGTTATATACTTGTTCATATGAAACATCTAAAATGGATAATTGTAAGTATACTACTTCTTCTTCTTTCCTTTCTCTAATTCTGTTTTGCATCACATCGTCAGGATAAGAAGAGATTTCTGGAACAGACTTTTGTTATCGCTTCATATACTGTGGTTTTTTTCGAAGCCTCTGTTATTTCTGAGGACCATCTTTTGCATAGGCGGCTTTATGCTTTGTATCGACTGTATTGGAGTAACTTGCAATTTGAGGCGCTCTGTCTGTTGGTAATCTGCAGGGGCGGCTCGTCATTAAGAGCCAGTGGAGCCGCCTACCAAAACCAAAGGAATACTTCCAGGAATAGACAAATAATAGTAAATACTAAAAAACACGATTTTCCGAAAATTTGTGTCTGGCCCCACCAAGAAAAATTACCACGAGCCGCCACTGGTAATCTGCATATGTCGCAGAACCATTTCATTTGCTCTTTCTTAATTAAGTTCAGTACCGATGTTTTACCCCCTTTTTTCCTGTCTTCTTTTCTAAAAACGTTTTTGTCTTGATATTCCCAGAGTTCTGCGTGGACACTTCATCTCTGTCTTGACTAGTTTTCTTCTATCATTTCATATCAGAATCCATGTATGACACTTATAGCATAATGTTGGGAGAACTATTGTGATTTATACATTAATTAGTCATGAAAGGTTCATATATTTTTGTCACTAACAAATCTTCTAGAAAGAATAATTGTGAGATAACAACCTGAGTATGATTAAATCTTATTGACACAATTCTTCGCCGACATTTTTGATGTGTTTTGTACTTACCTACCCTTACTGTTTTACTTCTTTATTTATAGTACTTACCTACCCTTACTGTTTTGTTTCCCTTTTATTTATTGTACTTACCTACCCTTACTGTTTTGTTCCCCCTTTTTTTATTGTACTTACCTACCCTTACTGTTTGCTTCTTTATTTATTGTACTTACCTACCCTTACTGTTTTGCTTCGTTATTTATAGTACTTACCTACCCTTACTGTTTTGCTTCTTTTATTGTACTTTACCTACCCTTACTGTTTTGTTTCCTTTTATTTATTGTACTTACCTACCCTTACTGTTTTGCTTCTTTATTTATAGTACTTACCTACCCTTACTGTTTTGTTTCCCTTTTATTTATTGTACTTACCTACCCTTACTGTTTTGTTTCCCTTTTATTTATTGTACTTACCTACCCTTACTGTTTTGTTTCCCTTTTATTTATTGTACTTACCTACCCTTACTGTTTTGTTTCCCTTTTATTTATTGTACTTACCTACCCTTACTGTTTTGTTTCCCTTTTATTTATTGTACTTACCTACCCTTACTGTTTTGTTTCCCTTTTATTTATTGTACTTACCTACCCTTACTGTTTTGCTTCCTTATTTATTGTACTTACCTACCCTTACTGTTTTGCTTCTTTATTTATAGTACTTACCTACCCTTACTGTTTTACTCCCCTTTTATTTATTGTACTTACCTACCCTTACTGTTTTGTTTCCCTTTTATTTATTGTACTTATCTACCCTTACTGTTTTGTTTCCCTTTTATTTCTTGTACTTACCTACCCTTACTGTCCTGCTCCCCTTTTATTTATTGTACTTATCTACCCTTACTGTTTTGTTTCCCTTTTATTTATTGTACTTATCTACCCTTACTGTTTTGTTTCCCTTTTATTTCTTGTACTTACCTACCCTTACTGTCCTGCTCCCCTTTTATATATTGTACTTATCTACCCTTACTGTTTTGTTTCCCTTTTATTTATTGTACTTATCTACCCTTACTGTTTTGTTTCCCTTTTATTTCTTGCACTTACCTACCCTTACTGTCCTGCTCCCCTTCTTATTTCTGGCACTTACCTACCCTTACTGTCCTGCCATCCTCTTCCCCAGTTGACAAATCTGGCTATATATGGTTTCTTGTTAGCATGTGTTTCTGGGAAGCCTGCAGGTTTTCCAAAGTAAACAATAACAGTTAGGACCAGCAATGACATTGTTCACTTAAGGTAAAAGATATAATAAATGCAAACATGTCACAACGAGCACTCAAAAGAACATTGTTCAATATAATCTTTCACCCAACACTGTGCTATCAGTGCCAAACCTGGACGCTGACATCAAACGATAGAAGAAAACTAGTCACAACAGAGATGACGTGTCTACTAAAATACTGGGAGTAGCAAGAAGATATCGGTTTAGAAATAAAGACATCAGGAAAAAGTGGATACAACATCAATACTGAACTTCATCAAGAAACAACAAATTAAATGGTTCGGCCACATAAGCAGATTACCAACAGACAGTGCGCCTCAAATAGCAATTCTAATCCGATACAGTGGATACAACACAAAAGGCCCGCCACGCAAAAGGTGGACCTCAGAGATAACAGGCGACGAAGATACTGTTTATGAAGCACACATAAAAGACCGTTCTATAAATCTGTTCGTATCCTAACGCTGTGAGGCAAAACAGGATTAGAAAAAAGAAAGCTAAAATAAATCACACAGCACTGATGTAGACATAGGTGGTGTTATGCGATTTAACCACGCTCTGTAAGGGTTAATATTATTGTAGCATTAGGTACCTTATATAACATTGAAATGTCTCTGAGACGTGGAGGTACGGTGCTCGTCACTCGGTCCAAAAGCAGTCGGTACGCTTCTCGCTTGGTGCGATCGAGATATTGTTCAGTGGTCTCTGATGTCAATGTAGGTGAGATAGAGTTTCTAGTCCTACTGGAGAAGAACGATAAAAAGTATAACCCTTGTTCACTTTGAGCACGTAAAAAACTTTTGACAGTTGAAACTAGATATAAAGCACGTGCATGGAGCATAGGGTCTCAACAGTTGTTCGTCACTTTTCCCGGCCTCTGGCTGTTTTAATTATGTTTTCCCGGTCTCTGGCTGTTTTAATTATGTTTTCCAGGTCTCTGGCTGTTTTAATTATGTTTTCCAGGATAGTCTGCGCAGCTTTCAGTTTCTCAAGCAGACTTCTTCATGTCTATTTAGGACGTCCCCTTTTCCGTTTTCCCTGTGGGTTCCTGTGGCCATGCCTCCCTCAGTGGGAGTAAACTTCGTGATCAGGTAGGTTACCTGGAAACGCTCAAGATAGTACATCATTAGATTCCGGAATATTCTTGCAGTTCCTGCAACACTGTTATTATCAACCTGTGTCCATGTTGATATTCCTTGTGGTTTATCAATTACGTGGAGAGAGGAACTGCTGGATGTGACAGCAGACGATACACATTATAAGCATGCGCAATATAGCTCCCGAGAGAAGATTGAACTGCTGGATGTGACAGCAAACGATACACCGTATAAGCATGCCCAATATAGCTCCCGAGAGACTAGCTGTCAAACAAAAGATTGACCACAGTTGTGAAATGCCACTTTGATCTCGTATAGCATTGAAGCAATGTTCTGCACTTATGGAGCAATTTCATCATCATCAGGTGCCTTGCCTGCTGGCGTAGGCGATCATGGATCTCCACAAATCTTCGGTGTTTGCTATCATCTCAGATGTTGACTCTCTTCCGTGCGATGAAGTCAGGCTATTTAAAATTTTCTCTCTGTGCCTTCCTCTGTATCGTCTCCCCTCGATTTTACCAATTGTTACAATGTGTTCTAAACCTCCCTTTCTCATCACATGCCAGAAAAATGATGACTAACTCTTTCTTATATTAATGATAAGATTACTCTGTGCCTTGACCTCATTCAACACCCCGATATTAGTCATTTTAGCAGCCCATGGGATTCTCATCATTCTTCTGTAATACCACATCTCTGTGGCCTCCAGATATTTTTCAATCTGTTTGTTTATTGTCTATAACTCGCATCCGTATGTCAGTATTGGTTCTATGTAGCACGGTATGACTCTCATTCTGATATCAATCGACAATGACGTGTTACATATAATGCTTCTCATTTTCTAGAACGTTGTTTTCGGCGAAAGTTTGCAGCAATTTACGGTATTAAATTATAAGTACATTAGATTCCATTATCGATCCAGTAGAGTATATGAACTTTCAGAGTTTGAAGAATATTTATAGAAAAACTGGTAACAAAATAAATGAATGACATATTTGTGCAGAAGAGTTCATTGGCCAACAGTCTCCACTAGAGCAAATAATTGATAGTAAATGTCCAACAGAGAAAAACATTAACAGTAAATGTCCAACAGAGAAAAAACATTAACAGTAAATGTCCCGCCCGAGTGGTTACCGGGGCCCAAATTTGGGGTGTAAAGAATAGAGTCACTGTTATCTGTCATGCATGTCGTAAGAGGCGACTAAGGAGGTTTGGCTGAAATCGGATGCACGTGTCCTAAACATGCACAAGTCTATGCGTTTAGAGGCCTACCAAACCAATGTGCAACGTATACACGTTCTTGGTAAAGATCAGGCATATCACAAAGAGTGATTAAAATTGGTGGTAAAGAACGCACGCAAAGAAGGAGTAAATGCCCACTACAGAGAAGAACATTAACAGTAAATGTCCACTAGAGAAAAGAACATTAACAGTAAATGTCCACTAGAGAGAAGAACATTAACAGTAAATGCCCACTAGAGAGAAGAACATTAACAGTAAATGTCCACTGAGAGAGTTCATTTATTGTCAACATTCAAACAAATACGTCTTCCTAGTGAAGTTATAAACGGGAGTTATCAAAGAGCTAATACAGTATAGTCCCCACTATCTTATATCTGAGTTATTACTTTAAACAAATACCTTCACCATCAGCATCATCTTCCACACCGACATGTAAAAGTATCATCATCTTCCACACCGACATGTAAAAGTATCATCATCTTCTTCCACACCAACATGTAAAAGTATCATCTTCATATTCCACACTAACATGTAAAAGTATGATCTTCATATTCCACACTAACATGTGAAAGTATCATCATCTTCCACACCAACATGTAAAAGTATCATCTTCCACACCAACATGTAAAAGTATCATCTTCATATTCCACACTAACATGTGAAAGTATCATCATCTCCCACGCCAACATGTAAAAGTATCATTTTCTTCCACACCAACATGTAAAGTATCATCTCCACGCCAACATGTAAAAGTATCATTTTCTCCCACACCAACATGTAAAAGTATCATCATTTTCTTCCACACCAACATGTAAAAGTATCATTTTCTCCCACACCAACATGTAAAAGTATCATTTTCTTCCACACTAACATGTAAAAGTATCATCTCCCACACCAACATGTAAAAGTATCATCATTTTCTTCCACACCAACATGTAAAAGTATCATCATTTTCTTCCACACCAACATGTAAAAGTATCATTTTCTCCCACACCAACATGTAAAGTATCATTTCTTCCACACCAACATGTAAAGTATCATCTCCACACCAACATGTAAAAGTATCATCATTTTCTTCCACACCAACATGTAAAAGTATCATTTTCTTCCACACCAACATGTAAAAGTATCATTTCCCACACCAACATGTAAAAGTATCATTTTCTCCCACACCAACATGTAAAAGTATCATCATTTTCTTCCACACCAACATGTAAAAGTATCATTTTCTTCCACACCAACATGTAAAAGTATCATTTCCCACACCAACATGTAAAAGTATCATTTCCCACACCAACATGTAAAAGTATCATTTTCTCCCACACCAACATGTAAAAGTATCATCTCCCACACCAACATGTAAAAGTATCATCTCCCACACCAACATGTAAAAGTATCATCTCCCACACCAACATGTAAAAGTATCATCTTCATATTCCACACCAACATGTAAAAGTATCATCTTCATATTCCACACCAACATGTAAAAGTATCATCTTCATATTCCACACCAACATGTAAAAGTATCATCTTCATATTCCACACCAACATGTAAAAGTATCATCTTCATCTTCCACGCCAACATGTAAAAGTATCATCTTCCACACTGACATGTAAAAGTCCTACAGAAATAATCAACTATTATATCACAAAATGATGATTTTATTGATCAACTTTCTCACAATGTTTACCTTTGTAAGATCCTGGAATCTGTAAATGTGGGTTGTGATTTAGACTTGAGAAGTAAGACTCATCTGGAAAGTCTGTTCTGCTGACCCTCCAAAACGCCTTTGCTACCGGACTATGTAACACGTATTCTACGAAACCTCTACTGGCAATCATAAAGACTAGACCTTTGAAAGGTGTTATTTTGTAGGGTGGAGGAAAATTTTCATACCAACGTCTCGAGTAATGGCTGTAAATTTAGAAACAAAATAAATATTTTCAGTAAACTAGGAAATGTTAGAAACAAGACGTATTCCAGTGAACCAAGATGTTAGAAACAAGACATATTCCAGTGAACCAAGATGTTAGAAACAAGACATACTCCAGTGAACCAAGATGTTAAAAACAAGACGTATTCCAGTGAACCTTCTTCTTCTTCTTCTTTCTCGAATCATGTATGCCTCACAGCGTCAGATCAGGAAGAGATTTCTAAAACGGGCCCTAGTATGCGCTTCGTAGATAGTCTCTTTCGTCGCCTCTGTTATCTCTGAGGTCCATCTTTTGCGTGGCCGGCCTTTTGCTTTGTACCCATTGTATCGGAGCAGCATTGCTCTTTGGGTGCACTGTCTGATGGTAATCTGCTTACGTGACCGAACCATTTAATTTGTTGTTTCTTGATGAAGTCTAGTACTGATGTTGTACCCACTTTATTCCTGATGTCTTCATTTCTCAACCGGTCTCTTCTTGTTACACCCAGCATTCTGCGTAGACACTTCATCTCTGTTGTGACTAGTTTTCTTCTATCGTTTGTTGTCAGCGTCAGGTTTTACCTGGTAACATAATGTAGGAGAAAGATTGTGTTGAACATTGCTCTTTTGTGTTCATGGTGACGTGTTTGCATCTTAAAATTGGCGCCATTTGCCTATCATTTGATTTGCTTTGTTGCATCTGTGTTGAATTTCATTAGTTATTCTTCCATTTGCTGAAAAATGCTCCCCAGGTATGTGAAATCTTTTACTTGATTTAGTAGATGATTATCGATGGAGATGTTGGTCCAGTGAACCAAGATGTTAAAAACAAGACGTATTCCAGTGAACCAAGATGTTAGAAACAAGACGTATTCCAGTGAACCAAGATGTTAAAAAACGACGATGGCGCTTGATAAGACACACTTGAGAAAACCAGAGGTGAATATAACAAGAAGGCTCCTTCCTGGAACCAACAGGGTCAGCGAAAGAAAAGAAGGCAAAGAAATACATGGAGATGAGATTTGGAGGCAGAGATCAACAATATAAAGAAAGAGCTGGAGGAGCTGCAGGAAATAGCTAGAGATAGGAAGACTTGGCATGTGTTGGTTGAGGGTCTATGCCCCAATCCAGGTTACAAAGGTAGAGAGAGAGAGAGAGAGAGAGAGATAGAGAGAGGAAATGTTAGTAAACTTTTATAAAATGAATAGTTATTTTTGTTCATCTTTCATGTTGTAACTCACGTCATGCACAGCGTGAAATGTTATGTCTATTAAATAATGAACTAATTAATGCATAATTTTACCTGTGAGTAGTAGTATCAACCACATTTGCACCATCTAGAGCTTTGAGAATCTTGACAATCTGCAAGTTTGTCTTCAAAGGAAACTCTTGACCAGTCAAGTTGATGAAGTACTTCCAAGAGAACGCCCATAAGTCTTGCATGCAGTACAACCAAGGCTCAAGAGAACTGTACAAACAATTCGTAGAAGGCGATTAGAGTGACAGAATGAGACATTAGCTAACATTATACTTTTTTATATCATCAATATTTGTTTCATTCATTGGATTCTTTGTCTTAGGAGACCATAGGTTTTGTCTTATCTAATTTGTTCTGTGTCAAATCACAACGTCTGTTGTAGCTGTAATTACCTATTTTGGAGTGGCAGTCCTTGCCATGGTTTATGCAGGTGAAACTGGAGCTGATGCAGAGGATAGTATGCAGAGGATAGTGCGCCATCTCTCACTGCCTCTCTACATGCTTTCCTGTCTGTAGCCAACCGCTCCCAATATTCTATGTATACCACACTTGCAGGTATCAAAGAAGACTAAACAATATTTGTATTTTTGTGAGCGTCTGTAACTTAAGCAGTAGTGAGCTCGATCACAACTAAGTGTACCCAGGTTCAAACAAAGCGGCGAGCAATCTGGACAAAAGTTCGTTCCGTTAATTTTTACTAACGGTAAAAATAGACCTTACCGTTTAGAAAGCAATGAGCGACTACTGAACGTATAAGTGATACCTTGAAAATCAACGACTCGTTTACTGTGGTTGATTGTGACTTCCTGTGAAGGATATGCCACGATTTTCAGTTCAATAAATATCAATTCAAGATCAAACTACAGATAATCAGTCTCAAATGATACACAAAAACCTAACAGAGATATGAAGTAAGCAAGTTTTAAAAGCAATTTAAAAGCAAGACACAGCAACGTCTTGACATTTCTGACGCAACATACTACCCTTCTGCTAAGCTTCGTAATACTATATTTACTCATGTTTCCTTATATTTAGTATATATATATTCGATATATATAATCCGCACGTGTGGTGCCAGGGCCCGCAAGGGAAGCAAAGAATAGTCTCACTACGATCTACAATGCATGTCGTAAGAGGTGACTAATATAGAACCTAGGGAAGCTACCTAGTAAATAAAAAACATCGCAGAAATCAGATGTGCTGGACTAAATATAGGAGCATAACTGGCATACCATGCAATCGCTCTTAGGCTAAGATCACATATAAATCACACAGAGTGGTTAACAAGTGGTCGATATGGAGCGTTCGAAGAAGAGCAATATATATATAATCTGTCTCTCTCGATCACCACCCAGATCGATGTACCAGATCTCCTTATAAATTCTATTCATGTGGAAATCTGATTCATGCAGGCTTAGCATTGGTGTGTTTTACGTCACATCTTCAGCACCATTTGAAGCTCTGGTTCTTATCCTTCGGCGATGTGTCCAGTTTCAGCCAGCGTTTACTCGGTTCGCTCTCCGTTCTGTAGCCGTCTAGTGTTTTTACGGTATGGGGTAGCTGCCCACGCCCTACCTCCTCTATCGCCTCTAACGACGTGTACTGCAGGTAACTGTGGTTCTATTCTTTACACCCCAATTTTGGCACAGGCAACCACTCGGGCGATATATAATATATTTCTATTTGTCAGCATTTATTTCGTTTTTAGTTGCAAATGTGTATTGTCTAAGGCAGTTAGGAATCCACTAGTTTTCATCGTCTCTCGTCTCTGATGTCTTTCATTTAGGATGGAGGTCTTGTAACCCATGTTGTTCTTGTATTATTTGCTTTAAAGAAACATTTTTGTAGAAAAGTCGCAGTGTTTTGTTCTTGTTAACACTACCTTACTTGGTATTTCCTTATTTCAACTTTGGTAATTTTTTTCTTCTTCGATGATCAAAATGCACTAAGATTCCCTTGGCTCAATTCGATGTAACATGTATATTGTTGACAACAACGAAGAGGCAAATAAGTACAAGGATTTTATTGCAATGTTTATATATTAAAAACTGTGGATTTGTAATTTGTTACTACATTATAGAAATACTTTCTTTATTATGTCCTTCTCTGCTTTTTTCCCTTAGACGTCACAGGTTTAACTGATGATCGGTTTCTAAGATAGTGCACGCTCGCTCGTTTGATATGCTGTGATATTGTGGAGTTTTAAGATGTCTGTAACTCCAGTAATCCATCATTTTCTTGGTCTGACCCTTCCTCTTTGTCTGCCCCTTTCTTATACATATACAACTATTGAAAATGATAGTAATTCTGAAATAGACTATCCCAAATGTGATGTTTGGACTATAAGAAATCGGAATTCTTCTTCTCCTTCATTTATCGTCACACTATTACCGGGTTGTTGACCAGTGTAGTGATTTTATGTTTTTGTCTCGTGCTGCTCTAGTGTTGTGTTGTTGACCAGTGTAGTGATTTTATGTTTTTGTCTCGTGCTGCTCTAGTGTTGTGTTGTTGACCAGTACAGTGATTTTATGTTTTTGTCTCGTGCTGCTCCAGTGTTGTGTTGTTGACCAGTGTAGTGATTTTATGTTTTTGTCTCGTGCTACTCTAGTGTTGTGTTGTTGACCAGTGTAGTGATTTTATGTTTTTGTCTCATGCTGCTCTAGTGTTGTGTTGTTGACCAGTATAGTGATTTTATGTTTTTGTCTCATGCTGCTCCAGTGTTGTGTTGTTGACCAGTGTAGTGATTTTATGTTTTTGTCTCGTGCTGCTCTAGTGTTGTGTTGTTGACCAGTGTAGTGATTTTATGTTTTTGTCTCGTGCTGCTCCAGTGTTGTGTTGTTGACCAGTGTAGTGATTTTATGTTTTTGTCTCGTGCTACTCTAGTGTTGTGTTGTTGACCAGTGTAGTGATTTTATGTTTTTGTCTCATGCTGCTCTAGTGTTGTGTTGTTGACCAGTGTAGTGATTTTATGTTTTTGTCTCATGCTGCTCTAGTGTTGTGTTGTTGACCAGTATAGTGATTTTATGTTTTTGTCTCATGCTGCTCTAGTGTTGTGTGTGATGCTTGTTTTTACTTTTTGAAAGGATTTTGCTATCTATCATTTCCGTGGTCTTCCTCTAGCCTTATTTCCTGGTTGAAATCTTAGTTAGATCATCATAAAAGTGATAATTGAACTATAAGACATTTAAAAAAGGCTATCATAAATGTCAAGATTAAACTACAAAATATGAAATTGTCTACAACAGTGTGAAACAGCTGACAGCTAGTCTTACTTAAATTGTGCCCAGTCCACGACATTTTGTTTCGATGTTAGAAAGACATTATCAAAACACTGTGCTATTTCTCTGATTGCATTCTGCAGCACATCATCTGATTTAGCATCAACGTGGATGCAGTAAAAATTATGTGGACGATATAGAGCCCTAAGCAGACGTTCAACTTGGTCAACATCTTTGTACATCATGATGCTGGAATGTTGTAGATAGGCAAAATGAATAAACAGTAAACAAATATTAGTTTTGGTTTTTTTAATTGGACCCTACCTGGAAGTACCACAATGGGTGGACTCAGTATGATGAACATATAAACTCGAGCATCATCAATCTTTCGAATGAATGAGAACCTTCGAAATTTGTTTAAGTGGGTTTTATTTTACCATTTAGCGTTTAATGAAGGCTCCCGCCTTTTGGTCGTGATCATTGATGAGAGAACAGATGCACTGGCGGGCAATGCTACCATTGAGAATGGGTCTTCTATGGACAAAAACGACATCATTAACGCTTTAATAGAAAACATACGCTCTGAAGATTTCACCGACAAAGATAAAGGGTATTGTCTATCTCGATTGCGCAAGTTGTATTTCCCGATAGGTGCGGCAAGACAGGAAAACCACGAAGAAACCCCAGTAGATACATCAATCAACACAGAACGGGAGTTGTTAGCATAAACACACTGAAATACATGCTTGGGAGGAGATCGGAGCAACTATGGACATGTCCGATTGACGATGAAGATGATCATCAAATGAACAATGAATGTCCGTGATCAAGTGGACACTACACAAACTATAAATAGCAGCATACTGTATTTGACACTGACATGGTTAAAGTAGGCGAGAGGAGGAACCAAGTGATTAAAAGTAGTTGGGTTTCATGATGTAACTATCCGTGTTTGATCCTTGGTAAAATCAAACGGTTTTTTCTGTAGTGAAGCAAAATAGCAACCTGACCTGCACACGCGTGGCGATAGTCTCGGGCAAGCGGCCTTAATTTATATGTTCTATATAATCCCCCCAGCCTACTTTCAGAAATGAGAACAAAGCGTAATCAATTAAAAATATTTTTAAGGCTGGAGTAACATTTAAACCTTTAGAAAAAATAAACGTGGTTATACTCAAGTAGTAGCATGTCTCTTGCGGAACGTCGTTTTTATCCAGTCCTTCTTAAAAATAGTTTCTTATCACAGTCCGTCTTAAAAATAGTTTTTTATCACAGTCCGTCTTAAAAATAGTTTCTTATCACAGTCCGTCTTAAAAATAGTTTCTTATCACAGTCTCTAGCAAGTTCTCCCGGCTCCTCTAGCGTCATGTTCAAGGTTTCTTTGATGCCCTGCTGCCACCTTCGTTTTGGTCGTTCCCTGCCTCATACTCCAGGAACCATGCCTTCCGTTACAATTCTCTCCAAAAATGTGACTTTGGGCCAAATATTTCATCTTCGGGACATGCTATTTATGAAACAATCCCTCGTATCGGGTTTTTGTAGGATGCTTTTTTTCTTCTTTTTCTTTCAGGATGTTCAAAGAACCTCAAAAACCTTTTTTAAAAAAGTTTAATTGATTTTTAATATTTGTGTTATGGCCCACGATTCATATATTCCCCGGAATATCAATATGATGGATATCATAAAACTATGAAATAGCACAATAACAAAGTACTGTAGTTTTACAAAAAAAAAAACAATGACAATACACAGTGACGTTTGCCCAAATTCTCATTCTATGCATGTCCTTAAGTCTTACTTGTAAGTCCACTATAAGTGGTTTTACTAGTGATTAAAATAACAATATTAAAAATTTTTTTAAAACCCCCAAAATGAAAATATAGATACAATAATTCTTCCCCACAGTGAGAAGAAGTTTTTCTACATCCCCTAAGCTATAAATTTTTTCTCTTTTGGGAAAGGTGTGATGTAACCTCTTGACTTAACAAATTCCTCCCCAATTGGGGGGTGTACAAAAGGCGAGACTCGTGAAAGGGTTATTGTCTTCCATGTACTAAATAGAGGGGGGGAAAAATGTCCCTTGTAATATTTAAAACTTGTTTTCTTTTACTGATTACAGAAGATTTGCTTGTATTTTATTCATATAAATCAATCATTCTTGAATAAAATTTATGCATGAACCGGGGTTTAAAAGTTGAAAAATACAAAATTATTTAATGAAGCATATTTGGGGCATATTTTGTTGATGGCATCGCATTTCTATCTTACACACATAAATATATACATAAGACATGCCTTGCTGCATTAACCAGTACCGCCCGCCAGATGGTTAGGTTAAAAATTAATCAGAATAAAACAGAAATAATGATTCTGAACATCACCACCACAAGTCCAGTAAAACTGGACGATTGAATCTTTTCTTCTATCGTTCAATGTCAGCGTTCAGGTTTGGCACTGATATGATAATGTTGGGAGAAATATTGTGTTGTACAATGAACAATAAGTAACATCATCATGTTGAATCAAATCCATTCAGTGCCAGTTCTCTCTCCATCTTTTACATATTTCTCTTCATCCAACCTTCATTTAAAAAAAATATCTATGTGAATACACTTTCTGTATTTATACTGTACCTGTAAGGAATATTTAATTTCATCTTTATTTCCTT
>JADZMA010001775.1:0-15091 GCA_020796225.1 Arion vulgaris
AGGTTCAATGAAAACAAAGAGATATGGTTAAAATGAAAACAAAGAGATATGGTTCAATAAAAACAAAGAATATGGTTCAATGAAAACAAAGAGATATGGTTCAATGAAAACAAAGAGATATGGTTCAATGAAAACAAAGAGATATGGTTCAATGAAAACAAAGATATATGGTTCAATGAAACAAAGAGATAGGGTTTCGATGAAAACAAAGAGATATGGTTCAATGAAATCAAAGAGATATGGTTCAATGAACAAAGAGATATGGTTCAATGAAAACAAAGAGATATGGTCAATGAAAAAGAGATATTTTTCAATGAAAACAAAGAGATATGGTTCAATGAAAACAAAGAGATATGGTTCAATGAAAACAAAGAGATATGGTTCAATGAAAACAAAGAGATATGGTTCAATGAAAACAAAGAGATATGGTTCAATGAAAACAAAGAGATATGGTTCAATGAAAACAAAGAGATATGGTTCAATGAAAACAAAGAGGTATGGTTCAATGAAAACAAAGAGATATGGTTCAATGAAAACAAAGAGATATGGTACAATGAAAACAAAGAGATATGGTACGATGAAAACAAAGAGATATGGTTAAATGAAAACAAAGAGATATGGTACGATGAAAACAAAGAGATATGGTACTATGAAAACAAAGAGATATGGTTCGATGAAAACAAAGAGATATGGTACAATGAAAACAAAGAGATATGGTTCAATGAAAACAAAGAGATATGGTTCAATGAAAACAAAGAGATATGGTTCCATGAAAACAAAGAGATATGGTTCAATGAAAACAAAGAGATATGGTTCAATGAAAACAAAGAGATATGGTTCAATGAAAACAAAGAGATATGGTTCAATGAAAAAAGAGATATGGTTCAATGAAAACAAAGAAACATGGTATGATGAAAACAAAGAGATATGGTTCAATGAAAACAAAGAGATATGGTTCAATGAAAACAAAGAGATATGGTACGATGAAAACAAAGAGATATGGTACTATGAAAACAAAGAGATATGGTTCGATGAAAACAAAGAGATATGGTTCAATGAAAACAAAGAGATATGGTTCAATAAAAACAAAGAGATATGGTTCAATGAAAACAAAGAGATATGGTTCATTGTAAACAAAGAGATATGGTTCAATGAAAACAAAGAGATATGGTTCAATGAAAACAAAGAGATATGGTTCAATGAAAACAAAGAGATATGGTTCAATGAAAACAAAGAGATATGGTTCAATGAAAACAAAGAGATATGGTTCAATGAAAACAAAGAGATATTGTTCAATGAAAACAAAGAAACATGGTAATGATGAAAACAAAGAGATATGGTTCAATGAAAACAAAGAGATATGGTTCAATGAAAACAAAGAGATATGGTACGATGAAAGATTCAAGGTAATGATTTTATATATTTTAAAAAAAACAAGAAAACTTTGGCTGAATGACATAAACAAGAAAACATATGAACAACAATATAGAGTAGAATTTAAAGATGTTACAATAATAGTCAGACAAGAATAACAAGTAGACATGAACAAGATTGTCAAGGTAATGTGCATCAACTACACAAAATATGAAAATAGAATATTTCATGAAGTATACGACGCAATAAAACGAGAGCATCAACAAGATATTTATGGTATACAAGATAACAGTGCGAACATGATAAGTAACTTATAACATAGATTATCAGCAAGGTGTTAGTTCTTGTTGTGTATGTTTGTTGGCCTACACGTTCTGATATAGAACCAAAATAAGGCTTGTCCTTAGTTTAAAGAGCTTTTAATATTCTACATAACAAACATACAAAAAGAAATAGCAAAGAAGAAATATGTCACAGATAGAAAGAATACTTGACAGAATTGATAAACTGGATTTCCTTATTGGTTGTTGAATTTACGTCATTGCACTCCGGGAGACCCATAGGTGCTCAGTCTCCCCCGTCAGATGTCGAAGAGTATACATACTAATAGTCCCGTGGCTCTCTGGTTAAATCCACTCCTCACTCTGCCCCAGGCATTCAGTTCTACTTTTTCAACGGGTAACTCCAAACTCCTTAAATTGCTGGATTAATTCAACATCTATTTTAGTGTCTTCACTAAAGAAGCAGTTGCGACGAGACCGAAGAACATCCCCATTATGCTTCTTCTTTTCCCCGACAATCGTTGCTGTTGATGCAAGCATGTTCGCTCTCTCATTGCCGCAAATACCCATATGCTCAGGACAGTAGATCTCTATACGCCTCTGGGGGTTATGAAATTCGATAGACGACATCCACTCATACCGAAACCTGGAATTGTGCATCTTGTGAAGCATCGACTGAGAGTCAGATACAACAACGGCCCCAGTAAACGGTGTCCCAGAGAGCCGCTGGAGGGCGGCAGTAACGACCACAAACTCCATCCTCATACTGGAAGTAGTTGTCCTGTATGCTTCACCGCTCTGCAACAACCCTACCATGGGCGCTAGCCGAGATAAATTGGCAAAATTCAATGAATAAGTTTCTAAAACAAGAGACACTAACAATTGAACCAAATGTTGAAGAGTCTGGCTTTGAACAAATAATGTGTTCCATAAAACAGCTTAAAAATAATAAAGCAACTGAATCGATAGAACTGCTGAGCTTATACATAAAGTAGTTATGCGCACTATAGAAGGAGATTTATGAATTAATAAAACAAATTTGAAGATCAGGGAAACTTCCACATGAGTGGAAAGAAGCATTAATTTTACATATCTTCAAGAAAAGAGACAAGAACACATGAAAACTATAGATTTATATTGCAATTACTTACGAGCCATAAAATATGATGACTTGTAATACTGAATATATAATGACAAGTAATGCAGATATCAGAACGAAATCTAAAATGATAAAAATAACAGAGCAGTTCACTTCTTTTTAAGTAACAATTTTTATTGCAAACAAAATACTAAAACAGACATCATGCTACGAATTGCAAAGCAACATCAGTTTAACAAAATAAAAGTAATGAAACTTCAAGTTATAAAGTTTTAAAACTCAATTACGAATTTTCAATTCCAATGCTGTATCAATCCTAAGATATGCCAGCGAGAGTTAAGAAATTACTCAAATATATATTAGAGCGCAGATTGTGACATCGATAACACTCTTCGTTAGTAACCAGGTGTCGTGCTATTTCAGGGATTCTAGATCAACTTGAGCCAAATAACATTTCGGTGTGCACGCGTTTCTACTACATGTTTCCTGATCCTTTACCTGGAAATATAAATTACAAGTACCTTGAAAGTTGGAGAAAGGTTCCCTTGAATGGGGAGGGACACTGATGATAAGGAAAGTTAGTCTTCACGCAAACATCAGTCAGAGATGATAAATTAGGTGCCTTGACTACACCTGAATTCAAAACAAGCAAACGAAGACTACAAAAACTAAAGATATAGAAAGCATGGTGAATACATTTTAAAATAGATGTCTACGAAAGTTATTGAAAATAAAATTCGATGAATTCATGAGAAGTGAGAAAATCAGAGAAATGTCTGGTCTAGAAATCGCTGTAATGAAAAGAGAATATGGTCTAGAAAAAGAGAATATGGAGGACATACTCTGAGAAAAAATGAACGAAGAATCACAACGCAGGCATTGAATAGGGAAACAAAAGGTTCAATATAGAAAGACGATCTCAGATAACCAGGAAAAGAACTTTACTGAGACAGGCAAGAAATATCGCACTCATTTTCATAAACGATATTGAAAGATTTATCTAGGATATAGCAATATGGGAAAATTGCTTACAGGTCGTAATAGTAGCTATAGATTGCAAGCGATGATAACAACAGTCTCAGATGTGTGATGTTGCACCGCGCTGGTGTGTGGTGAGGTGACTAAAGATACAAATCCTGGAACACAGTCCCCTACCACAAATGGGGCATACATGATCAAGGTTGGACATATGGGGGTTGTGCGTTCTGTCGTTTCGCGCAACTCGTTTTCTACGTCACAGCAGTACGACGATTCTCATCTATACGAGGTCCTCTTGTATTGTTGCAGCAACACATTAAGACATTTATTAAGGGTGTCTTTAAAGTGTGTTTTTTTCTGTCCACCAACTGATCCTTTGCCCCCATCAATCTTACCCTATATTAATTGCTGTGGGATGCGTTTACAGGCATCTGTGTAACGTGACCGGCAATTTACGTAACATATAACCTTACGATAGAAATAAGTTTTAAAAAAACTGAATAGAATTGAAAATTCACAAAGGATATTTTAGGTGACACCAAGCAAGTTTCAGAGAGAACAGATCAACCATAAAACAGATAATTAGTCTCAGACAAAAGGCGAAGAAAAATGTGGTATACAAAAACGAAATGCACACTTTTGGGAATTTCAGAAAAGTATATGATAGTATACATACGAATAGTCTGTGGAATATATTATCGAATTTTGGAATACCATACAAAGTTGACTAGATTGAAACACCATGACACGATTATGCACGGAGGTTACATGTAACACTGTATTTCCCTTCGTTACCGGTATACGTTACAAAGAAATTGCAAATAATTTATTCATATTGCTCTATTCTTGGCAACTCGTTCAATCTCTTCTACAGAACTGAGTCTGATAGATTTAAACTCTCTCAGTAATATTTGTTTGATGTGTTCTCTAAAGTTTTCTTTCTTTGTGATAGTTTGTACTCTATCAGTGATGTTTGTTTTATGTGTTCTCTAAAGTTTTCTTTCTTTGTGATAGTTTGTACTCTATCAGTGATATTTGTTTTATGTGTTCTTTAAAGTTTTCTTTCTTTGTGATAGTTTGTACTCTCTCAGTGATATTTGTTTTATGTTCTCAAAGTTTTCTTTCTTTGTGATAGTTTATCTCCTACTTCAATGCATGCTTTGTGATTCTGTTATAATTTCTTCTCAAAGTATGCACATCATATCTCCATCTTTCTTCCTTATAGCAGATGTTGCTTGTGCTTGACCAGATATTTGTCTGATTTCAACACTTTCTGGATTAGTCTCATTCTATGATCAATATTTTTGCAGATATCTGTTTTCAAATACATTAAACATATTTTCTATATATTTAGTTATTTTTCAACTTTCGATCACATATGGCACTCGAAGCAAAGGCACACAAACTAACCACATTCAAAAAAAGACGGATTAAAACATGGTGATTCTCTATCTTATGTTCTTTTTAACATAGCACCGTAAAACATAAATCATGTATTGTTTTCCGATGATCAGTGCCGGATTAACCAAAATCACAAGATCTACAACAAAATATTGACGCCTTCCATCACAAGTACATAAACATCAATATCAATGACACTAACATCAATAACATTAAAACCTAAATAATGAATATGAAAAAAAAACCCATAACAAGCTAAACTTAAATGTTAATGGCAATACAATCTGACCACTGCAAGAATTAAAATACTTAGGAAGCATATTCACAGAAGATGTAAGACTAGACAGAGAGATAGAGGCTAGATTGAAAAAAAACAAGTGCGGTAACCTACCAGCTGGCTCCATTATTAAGGCGTATAATAAAATCTCACTGACCGTTAAACAACAGATGATCAACATCACTTTATACCTACTTTGTATTACCAGAGACACACATAGACAATGAGCAAAGCACAGTCGCAAAAAATTAATTACATATAAAATGCAATGCCTAAGAAAAGTTACCAATATCATGAGCATAAGAAAGAAAGTTGGCACAGAACATTGCTTGAATTACAATGAGAAACAAAGATTGAAGTGGTTTAGCCAGATAATAAGAATACATTCAAACTCCAAAGTATACCGTCTTCTGTAAAAGAACATCAGGAAAGAAAACGAGAGTATAGCCACGGAAATGATGGATAGATGGCATAGCAGAATATCATAATCCTGTCAGAGTGCACAAAGAACTATCACCCAAGCCACTAGAACAGCGCAAAACAAAACAGAAAGCCACGACACTGGGTAATAATCATGGCACAGAAGAGACGACGAAAAAGAAGAATAAGACTGTACACATTCAAAGATGGTACATGAATATTATACTATAGTTGTAACAACAAGTATACTTTGTTTGCGGAGAACATCGATGTGATAAGAGACGAACAAAAATAACAATGAGAACATTAAAGCATTTAATGAAATCAGCGAACACAATGATGCTAAATTTATATATAATAGAAAGAACATCATAATTGTTATTGTAATATCATGGACAGAGAAGAGAACAAATAGATATATCCAGAAAGAACTTAAAACCAAAGACAACTGGCTGATGCTACAAATAAGAAAGAGAAAATTGAGGTATTTTGGACATATAAAAACATGAAGAGCTGGAAAGACAATCATGGAAGGAGGCATACCAGCAAAGAGAAGAAGAGGAAGACCACGGAGAAGATGGATTCAGGATGTAAATGATAGTTTGAACATGACGGCTGCAGAGGCGGGTCATCTGGCCTATGAGAGAGAGAAATTCGGAACTGTTGGGTGGCTAGTTCTGCTCAGGACAACCTACTCAATGATGATGATGATGAATAAATAAGGAAATAACTTAATGACAGTAACAATATTCAATCAGGTTTCTGGATACAGGACATCAAAAATTACATTACAGTAAGTATTTTTTGTTCCTTTTAGCAATGTCGCCTGTTAATCTAACATTATCACTAAAACAAATTCGACTTGTTTGAACATAAATGTCAGACTGTTGTGACATTTGCATCAGAAACTCGAAAAACGAGTGTAAAGAAATCCGCTAACATGTCCACAAGTAGGTAAACAAATTGACTGGCTGGAAACTAGAAAACCAATAATGATGAAACAGGTTAAAACGAGAAAAAGTAAAAAGAATATGAAAGTCTAGGTCGAAATATAGTTCAGAATATTATTTTTATCTTTCTATATAATAATTATATAAAATAAGGAATGTGGAGATGTTGAATGAGGCCAAGAGACAGAGTAAGTTTATTATCAATATAAGTAAAAGGCAATCATGATTTTTCGGACATGTAATGAGAAAGGGATGCTTAGAAAACAATGTGACAACATGTAAAATCGAGGTGAGACGAGACAGAGGAAAAAAGGATAACAATTTTTGACAGCCTGACTTCATGGCACAGAAGAGTGCCAACATCCGAGATGATAGCAAACACCGGGGACAGATATTTGTGGGGATCCATGATCGTCTACACCAGCCGACACGGCACCTGATGATGATATAATAATTGCTTTTGCAACATTTAACTTTACTATCTTTTAATACTTTTGTCTAGGTAATCTTCTTTCTATATATTCCCTTCTCACGACATAACTATCATTTGAGAACTGTATTGTCTTGCTATCTTGTTAATTATTCTATGTTATGTAAAAATGTCTTGTTTCCTGTATATGTCTTGTTTGCACGTAATTCTGAATGTACCACTTTCACATTTTCCTACAATTCGTCTTGTGTTTGTTCTTATCTCTTAATTCATTTTTATATTTGCTGACTTGTTAGTTCGTACAATGTACACTCACATACTTATCAATTTTGATTTATTTGTGAGGGACACAATGGTGTAGTGGTTAAGGCATTTGGATGTCGTACTGACGGTTGCAGGTTCTAATCCGGACCGAGACACATGTGCAATTTTTAATGAGATCTTTAGGATTACTGTTGTAACTACACAGTTTGTGCTTTGTGCAATGTTCGCGACAGATGGCATACCATCTCTGAAGACAGGGACGGAGGCATATGGGGGAAAACCGGTGCAATGAAGCTAATCCTTCGCATTTGGACTCTTCTTCTTCTTCTTCCAACGTTTTCAGACATCGATTTGTATACTTTTAAAGTAGTTAGTGGTCAACTGGAGTCCATGTACATCTCCGTATAGCTTGTCTTGGACTGATATGGGATTGGCCATGTGTTTTCTCTCTGTTCCATGTACGTTGGACATTCTTGCAGTATGTGTGTCTCTGTCATCTTGCTGGTGCCACATGTACATATGTCAGATGGGCCTATTTTATACTTGTAAACAGATGGTACCTCAGTCTATTGTGCCTGTTCGTAGACGAAAATGACAACCTTTTCCTCTCTACTTAGTTGGTGGTAAGCATCGTCCATCAGCCATTTGTTCTTGTAGGCCATTTTTATCCGTACTTTTGCTTCTTCATATGTCATACTGGTGTCTGTCTGTGGTAGCCTGCTTCCTGCTTTTGCCAATATGTCTGCAGTCTCATTGCCAGGTATTCCGCAGTGAGATGGTATCCACTGTATTACCACTCTAGAGAAGATGTTGCATACTTGGTATAGTGATGCTTGCAGTTCCTTCAAGTTGTTATCGTCTTCATTTTTAGAGCAGTAATTACTGACAGGCATCAGTAAATACCAGGTTTTCATTTACATGTTCCTCTGACACTAGCTTACTGCCGCTTTTAGGCCTCTGCCTCTGCTCTGTAATTGCTGGAGAACCTTCCTGTCGCTAATTTTAGCTTCCTGAGTTTCATGTCACTGAGCACTATGAGGACTCCTCCTCCTCCATTTTCAGTTGTATTTGCTGCAGACCCATCTGTGTATACATGGGTCCACCTGCTGTTAGGAAAGTGTTCCTTTAGGTACTCGGTGACCAGGAGTTTTCTTTCTTCACTTGTTTGTTGGTTTTTCCTACTATCCCTGTGATGTTCTCATTCAGCTCTGGGAATTTTGTATCTTTCCATATCTGTCGTGTGTTGGTGTATTTTAGTGGTTTGGGGTAACTTCAGCACATGATGGTTGTTTGCTCATCATCATCTTGGTTGTCGCTGCAAAGTTGGTTCGTTTTAGTCTGCCCCTTCCTAGCCCATTCATTCTGTGGTACATTGGGTGATCTTCTAGTCTCTTGAACTTTTCTGCTTGTTTTTGTGCTCTGCTGTCTCTTATATCCTCCATTGGTTGTAGGCCGGTGGTCTTCTCCATTTCCTGTATTGGAGTAGATCTCATTCCCTCTGTAATAATTCTCATAGCTTGGTTCTGAACACGGTTGATTGTATTGAAGTTGGATTGGGCTACAGTTGCCCATGCAGAGATTCCATAGTCAGTGTCAGCGAACATATCCCATATAAAGCTTCTTTAAAACACTGTTATCTGCCCCCAGGTTGTGCCAGCTAGTTTTTCATGATTGCCATCCTGGATTTTGCTCGGGTTTTGTTTTTTTTTCAATCTGAGCATGCCATGTCATGCGCTGGTCGAAGGTGATTCCAAGGCATGTGAGGTTTTTCTATGGGAGCAATATATGGTTATTTAGTAGGAGCTTTGGACTTTGGGACTTTGTTGATAGGGAGAAAATCGTATATGTCGTTTTCTTTTCATTGGCTTTGATCAGCCATGTATTGGACCATTGGTATAGGAATGTGAGGGCCTGTTGTATTCTGCTTGTTGCAGCGGTAATGCGCTCCTCTGATGTCACAGGGCCAGGTCATCCGCATACAGGGCGTGGTGGATCCTTCTGGGTATGTTCTCGGTTATGTCATTGATGTATATGAGGAACAGTGTTGGCGACAGTACTCCACCCTGAGGAACTCTTTGTTCTAGTGTTGTTTTCCTGCTGGTGAACTCTTGCACTTGCACTTTAGCAGTTCTTTTTCTAGATACTGTGATATCCATTTGTACATTCGTCCTGCTACTAGGTTTCTGCGCAACTTCACTTTTAGGCCAGCCTTCCACACTTTATCAAAAGCCTTCTCCAGATCTACCCATACTGCTAGCGTTTGTTTTCCCTCTTGAAAAGCATCCTCTATCTCCTGGGCGATGTATGTCCCTTGATCTTCTGTAGATCTGTGTTTTCGGAAGCCTGCTTGTTGGGGAAGTAGCAAGCCCTTTTCTTCCAGATGCCACATTAGTCTGGTGTTGATCATGCGCTCTAGAAATTTTCCTACGCAGCTCAGTAGGCTAATTGGTCTATAACTTCTAGGGTCTGTGGGATCCTTCCCCGTCTTTTTTATCGGTATCAGTATAGCTTCTTTCCATTCTTTGGGTATAACGCCACTTTTCCAGCTACAGTTAAATATTCCTAGTAGCTTCTTTTTCGCTTGTCGTCCCATTTCTATTATCATTTCGTTAGTTATCCCATCATTGCCTGGTGATTTTCTTTTCTTTAGAGAGCGTAATGCTTTTCTAATTCATGTATTGTGAATTTAGTTGTCATGTGCTCCTCTGGGGGACCTTGAATGAGGTCGTGAGCCATTAGTTCTTCTTTTATGGTTTCCTCCCTTTCTTCAGGAACATCTATATGATTTACTTGTGTAAAGTGCTCACTAAGGATATTGGCAGCTTGTTTCCCTTAGCTATTCATCATTCTGTTTGATGGTGATTGTGTGCTTGTATTTAGTTTCTTGGTTTAGTGCCCTGGCTAGTTTCCACAACTTATTTCCATCTCTGTCTAGGTTAAGGCTTTGTGTTTTTTATATCCAGCTGTTTCTAGCATTTTCGTTTAGTGTTCGTTTGTATCTTGCCGAGGTGGCTTTAAGTTTAATGTTTGCTTCTGTTGTTCTTTCTATTTCTGCAATGTCTCTTGCTTTCGTTAGTTCTACTTCTAGTTGTTCTAATTCGTCCGTCCAGAATGGGCTGTCGTTTGGTCTCGCACCTCGAGGGATGGACTCAGTGGCTGCTTTTGGAGGCTTTGTTAAAGTCTGCAACCCCAGCTTTTAGCATACTCTTGCGTATGTTTAGGGGTCCACAGTATAGGTCTGTCAGGAGTGCAAATTTCCCCCCAGTCTGCTCGTTTGTAGTTCCATCTTGGTAGCAGCTTTGGTTGCTGTGGGAGTATGCAACATTTACGGCCAGCTTTACCGGTCTGTGATCACTTCCTGCGAGTTGGTCCAGCACCATTCTGTCAATTTTGTGGTGGATGTCACCTGTGCTAAAGGCCAGGTCTGGTGTGGAGGTGGTTTTCCAGGTTCTGGAGTAGTAACTAGGTTTATCCTCAGCATTGTTGATTAAGTGTAGGTTGCTGTCTATCTCCCAGTCCTCCACCTCGTCACCTCTGTTTTAGTATCCTGTAGCCCCACCGCTTGGAGTGACTATTAAAGTCTCCTACTACTATGCAGTTTGTTGGTATTATGTTCATGTTCTCCAGTACTAAGTCTTTGTTTGGAGGGCAGTAGATGTTATAGATCCGGGTGCTCCCAATTGGGGTTGTTGCGTCAATCCCTACAATTTCTGACTGTGTACTAGCACATACTGTTATTTCTTGACATGCAATCTCATTTCGGGCGAGGATCAGACTCACCTTTGCGTCCTTCCCTGTCTAGTCGGAAGGTCTGATATCCTCTAATGCAAATCTGTGGCTAGAGTTTAGATGCGTCTCTTGTATGCATGCTATGTCTATCTGCTCCTGTTGTAGATATTTTGTTAATGGGACCTTCTTCTTTAGTACTCCTCTGCTTCCACAGCATAATGTTGAATGTTCTATGATTCTTCACTGCAGTGTTTGTCCCTGCTAACTGTCCCCTGGCTCGGCGGCGTGGATCGATCACTCCTGCCGTCTGTCGAGACTCCGGTTGACCACTACTCTTTTTTGTATACCAGTCGATGTCGTCGTAAAACGAACTGCGCTGCACATTGTGCACCCGTCTTCTGCGGCGTTTCTGTCAGGCTGCCCACCTTTAGCCTTAATTTATTAACCTACAAGGCAGCAGGTTGGACTCGCTCTTAGTCCATCGCCACGCGGTGCACTACCTATCGATAACAGGTCACGCTATTCTCCGATACGGCACCGGCACGCTCAGGGCCACAATGTACGGTCAGGCGTTTGCTCTGACCATACATACACAAACACGGACACTAATCAACACGTTTTATCCGCTTATAGTAGCCAGAAACAGCGTAAATCACACCGCAATCACAAGAAATCGCGCACAGTTTATCCGTTAGAAATTTTCACACCCGACATGTTCCTTGTTTTGAATCCTTTGGACTCTTAATCTTTGGACCCTTAATCTTTGGACCCTTAATCTTTGGACCCTTAATCTTTGGACATTTATCTATTCTATCTATTTAGAGAACCGCACGACTATTTCTCTAACCATCTCTACAACTATTTCTCTAACCATCCCTACAACTATTTCTCTAATCATCTCTACAACTATTTCTCTAACCACCCCTACAACTATCTCTCTAACCATCCCTACAACTATCTCTCTAACCACCCCTACAACTATCTCTCTAACCACCCCTACAACTATTTCTCTAACCATCCCTACGACTCTCTAACCACCCCTACAACTATTTCTCTAATCATCCCTACGACTCTCTAACCACCCCTACAACTATTTCTCTAATCATCTCTACAACTATCTCTCTAACCACCCCTATAACTATCTCTCTAACCATCCCTACAACTATTTCTCTAACTACCCTACAACTATTTTCTCTAACTACCCTACAACTATCTTTCTAACTACCCCTACAACTATCTTTCTAACTACCCCTACAACTATCTCTTAACTACCCTACAACTATCTTTCTAACTACCCTACAACTATCTTCTAACTACCCTACAACTATCTCTAACTACCCCTACAACTATCTCTCTAACTACCCCTACAACTATCTTTCTAACTACCCTTACAACTATCTTTCTAACTACCTACAACTATCTCTCTAACTACCCTCTACAACTATCTCTAACTACCCCTACAACTATCTTTCTAACTACCCTTACAACTATCTCTCTAACTACCCCTACAACTATCTTTCTAACTACCCCTACAACTATCTTTCTAACTACCCTACAACTACTCTCTAACTACCCCTACAACTATCTCTCTAACTCCCTACAACTATCTTTCTAACTACCCCTTACAACTATCTCTCTAACTACCCCTACAACGTTTCACTATTCGTGATGTGGACTCGGGGTTTATACTCATTCCCATCTAACCACACAGTACATACAATCTATCTATCTATCTATCTATCTATCTGTCTATCTGTCTATCTGTCTATCTGTCTATCTGTCTATCTGTCTATCTGTCTATCTGTCTATCTGTCTATCTGTCTATCTGTCTATCTGTCTATCTGTCTATCTGTCTGTCTGTCTGTCTGTCTGTCTGTCTGTCCTGTCTGTCTGTCTGTCTGTCTGTCTGTCTGTCTGTCTGTCTGTCTGTCTGTCTATCTATCTATCTATCTATCTATCTATCTATTTATATATCTATCTATCTATCTATCTAATCTATCTATCTATCTCTACCTACCTATCTACCTATCTACCTATATACCTACCTACCTGTCTGTCTATCTAATCTAATCTATCTAATCTATATTATCTATCTAATTTATCTCATCATTCATTTGTCTGTCTGTCTACCTATCTATATATACATAAGATATAGACACGATATACGAGCACGATGAGAAAAGAGGTCCCCAAATTTGGACAAAGAACGAAAATAGGTATATAATCCAAACTATTCTAGTTGACGCTAATAACAAGAAGCATCTAAGTGGAATGCAATTACTAGTATACAAATCGATACATCAACAGGACAGCGGTGAGACACATGTCATCCAATGAAAATAAGAGTTCAGTTCTAGACAGTGGGATAACGTCAGAAAACAAGCCATGGTGATGGAAAGAGTTCAGCTCTAGACAGTGGGATAATGTCAGAAAACAAGCCCTGGTGATGGAAAGAGTCCAGTTCTAGACAGTGCGATAATGTCAGAAAACAAGCCGTGGTGATGGAAAGAGTTCAGCTCTAGACAGTGGGATAACGTCATAAAACAAGCCCTGGTGATGGAATAAGTTCAGCTCTAAACAGTGGGATAACGTCAAAAAACAAAACCTGGTGATGGAAAGACAAGAAAATGCGAACAAGAAGATAGGATGAACATAGAATAATCATGATGCTGAAGAAAAGTATCAACTACAAGATTTGAAGTATAACGACGCTGTACATAAACAATTAGTTGTTTCAACATCATCAGAGTGTCTGACGAGGTCAGTTATTTACATCATTGGGATTGATAGATTAACGTGACTATCATCATTGCATTTTGGGGACTAACCATATGTGCTCCAATCTCTTTCTTACACAGGAAGAACTCAGCAGCAGTGTAGGAACTCCGTAGCACCGGCGAGGGTCCTCGGTGTAATTTAAAAAATAGTGAAAATATTTAGTAGGAAATTATTTGAAAAAAGTGTTTTTAATGAATTCAATAATATCAATGAGAATGAAATGTAAAGTATAAAACTGCATTTCCAAACGTATCGACCAGTATGAAACCACCCAACAATATAGATGTGAAACATGGACATTTCCAAACGTATCGACCAGTATGAAACCAGCAACAACAATATAGATGTGAAACATGGACATTTCCAAACGTATCGACCAGTATGAAACCAGCGACAACATATCAATGTGAAACAAGGACATTTCTCAAGGAAGTGGGTAAGCATGTATTTGCTTTTGAATATAAGTGTTACAGAAGACTTCATGTTTACTATGCACAGAGAATAGAACAAACAATATTTCTAGTTAAGAGCTGAAAATCAAAGACGACTGGCTAATGCTGCAAACAAGAATTTAAAACATGAAGTATTTTGAACATTAAAAAAAGACACGAAAAGTTATGAAAGGCCATTATGTAAAGATGAATTTTATTGCAGTATTCCATAGTATCGATATATCAATATAAGACAATTTTACTGCAACTATTAGTCGTGTAGTCATTCCGTTGAAATCTCTCTATTTAACTCGTGTATTTTGTATTGTTGGTTGTGTCTCATATAATTAGTCTACTGCAACTATTAGTCGTGTAGTCGTTCCGTTGAAACCTCTCTATTTAACTCGTGTATTTTGTATTGTTGGTTGTGTTTCATATAATTATTCTACTGCAACTATTAGTCGTGTAGTCGTTCCGTTGAAATCTCTCTATTTAACTCGTGTATTTTGTATTGTTGGTTGTGTCTCATTGTTGGTTTGAATACATTGTGACAACTGGTAAAATCAGGGTGACGAGACAGAGGAAGACGAGAGAGACAATTTGGGATAGCCTGACTTCATGGCACGGTAGAGCGTCAACATCTGAGTTGATAGCAAACACAACGACAGAGATTTGTGGA
>JADZMA010001776.1:0-15091 GCA_020796225.1 Arion vulgaris
AATGATTTCACTATCATTCTGGACTTTCCAAAAGGAAAAGAGTCAAAATATCCTCTGGTTCTAAGTTTCTAAAGGAATAGCCACATCCTGCTAAGAGTCACCTTAAAAAAAAAACTGAACAACTTCCCTAATTTCATTATGTGATACTTCTCACACCCTGACAGATGAAGTTGGGATTAAGCTTGAAGCTCAGGTTATTACCTCACCTTAGATACTTGGTTCTTAGTATGCTGCACCACAAGGGTATTAGTAGAATTGAACCATTGTGGGGCAGTTACTCAATCCAGAAATGTTGGGCAAAAAAATTTTTCAAAATTTGATATTGCTGTTTTCCAATACATGGTGTGGAATTGCTTGGTTTCTGTTAGTGGTTTAAACAGCTATGTGAATCCACTTCACATCCAGTGTTTGTCATGTATCACAATAAATGCAATAAGTGCTTGACTGAACAATCATAGGCAGTCAAAAAGCAACTGCTATGTTATTTATTGTTCTTAATTTCAATAGAAACATCAACAAGCAAATGCAGTGACCTACCAGCTGGCACCATTACTACAACACCAAAAGATCAAGATGGAATTGAAAATGATAAAAAATTTTTTTTCTACCAAAACTTTGTTACTAGTGCCAAACTTGTATCTGACAGCAAAAACGAATTACAAGTACTGTAGTTTTACAAATTACAAAAACAATGACAAAATACAGCAACGTTTGACAACAAAAGCTTTATCAAGAAAACGAACAAACAGGAGTGACAAATTAAAATGAAACACAAATGATGACCAAATACAAACGTATCTAAGGAAAATCGGGAATAAAACGAATACGAAATAATGTAACACAAAAAACACATAAAAACTAGAAATAGAAAGGAAAAGAAACAATGAGACATCTAGTAAATATAAAACGAATACATAACATATACCCATATAGATTACAAAGCATGGGAAGAGAAAGTACTAACAAGCATAAGAATGTATACGTTGACCCCGCGTGGCGCAAGGTACCATACAAAGAAATTTTATATATTTACTAGATGTTTCATTGTTTTTTTCCTTTCATTTCTAGTTTTTATGTGTGTTTTTTGTGTTACATTTATTGTGTTATTCGTTTTTATTCCCGATTTTCCTTAGATAGTTTGTATTTGGTGGGGCATTTGTGTTTCATTTTAATTTTGTCACTCCTGTTTTTTCGTTTGCTTGATAAAGGCCTTGTTGGTCGAAACGTTTGTATTTTGTCATTGTTTTTGTAATTTGTAAAACTAAAGTACTTTGTAATTACGTGTTTTGCCCAAACAAATAGTTTTACTGCAGTTCCATATATATATACTGAATATCTGACAGCAGCAACATATCAAAGAAAACTCACCACATTTAAATAAAATATTTTTAGGAAGGCGTTGAGGGGGGCAACAGGAAAATAGACTATAAAACGAGGACATTAGAAGTAGAGTGGGTATAACTTCATGCACCAAATACATCGAAAACAACAAATGCAGTGGTTTGGACATTTAATGAGAATGGAATACAACCAACCACCAATAACAGCATACAGTAAAAAAGAGATCAGATACTAGAGCCAAGGAAGACCAGAAAGATGGATAAACAATATCAAGACCACATTAAATAAACACGGATATAATACAAGAGCGACTATCGTCCTGGACGCAAATTAAAGCCCCCACCCCTATGCTTGGCAGCAAGAGTGGACAATCAATTCCATCATCCACCAGGGGAAAGACAATAACACAAAGGCGACTCATCTGACCCTGGAACGCAAATTAAAGCTCTCACCCCAATGCTTAACGGTAAGAGTCTTCAATCAATTTCATCATCCTCCTAGGGACAGACAATAGACTTGATCAACAAGAAAACAAATTGAGGATGAGTATTTTCAAGCCAGTTTTAAATATAAATTCTTTTGTTCTGTAACATCATTCTCAAACTGTTCTTTCATTTTACCATAACTGTTTGTAGAAACAGGTAGATTCAGTTCCAATAATTAAATTTGCTTGAGAAGGTAGGATTAACTTGACTGCAGACATTTCTCTTGTTATTTTAAATGAGACCTATAGATGAGTATTGTTAACAATACTTACTTCCCTTCTCAGTTTTTACATATAGTTAACAATACTTTCTTCCATTTTCAGTTTCTACGTATTGTTAACTGGTTCCCTATTACATCAGGCGTCAGACAGGGGTGTGTCCTCTCACCTCTACTTTTTATAACATACATGGATTGGTTATTGGTTATTGGTTACTAAACTGACGTCATTGCACTCGGGCAAACCCATAGGTGCTCAGTCTCCCCCAACAGATATCGAAGAGTATGCATACTGATGGTTCCTGTGGCTCGCTGATTAAACACACCTCTCACTCTACCTCTCAGGCATCCAGTTCGACTTGAACAAAGTGTATTCCAAACTTTAAATCGCTTGATCGATTCAACATCGATTTTAGTGTCCTCATCCAACAGAGATCTCGAAGAGACGAGAATATCCCCTTATCCATCTTCAACTCCCCAACAATTGATGCTGTTGATGCAAGCCTGTCCACTCTCTCATTACCGTAAACACCCGAATGCCCAGGACAGTATATCCAAGCCGCTGGAGGTTAGAAACTTCTATAGACGACATCCACTCATACAAACCTGCCCTTCTGGATCTTGTGAAGCATCGACTGAGAGTCAGATACAACAACTGCCCAGTAAATGAAGTCCCAGAAATCCAATGGAGGGCAGCAGTAACGGCCTCAACCTCCATTCTCATACTAGAAGTAGTTGTCCTGTATGCCCCACTCGCCCGCAACAACCCTACCATGCGCATTAGCCAAGAAACCCCAGCGGATTTCTCACCACGTTGAACCGACCCATCGGTATATACAACAACATCATCATCCCTTGCATTATCTTCTATCAGCTGCTTAACTGCTAGATCAGCCTTCATGTTGCCCCAATCTCTACATTCTCTTCCAAGAGTAATGATAACGTTGAGATAGTTCATCATGCTTCCATCTGTTGGGATCCATTCTTCCCCTTTTGGTAGAGTCGCAACCGTAGTCACCTGGCCAATCGTTCTCTCAGCCTGGGCCATCACGACATACCACGCTTGATCTCTGCCCTTAACATCATTAGTGTTCTTGTGAAGTGGATGTCTCTTATCCGAAGTAACGCGCATATATGCCTTGGTTTGGCGATTGCATGGCGGGCGTGAGTGACAGAAGGCCAAGCATATATCTCATCTTCACAATGGGGAATATCTCTAGTGCAGCCAGAACTATACGCATACCTTCATTCTGAACCCGTTCAAGTCGTTCACATTGTGATCTTGATATAAAGAAATTCGAGTCCGTAATCTACCACTGACATTACCAGTCGATCGAACAAAAGGGCAAGTAGTCTCTGCTCAAGGTGTCGCACCATAACTTTGAGAGCCGAAGACCACGCTTGCACACGTTATGCTCTGTTCAATATGGTGTTTGAAAGATATACATGGATAAAATTACACAGGAGTCAAAATTAGAAACGGAAACAATTAACCCTTTGGCGCCATATCTACGGAAATATACGGGTTTACCGTAGAGGCGCCGTATACGGAAATATACGGGTTTTTTTTATTGTTTGGAAGAATGCTAAATAAACGAGAAGTCCAAATTTTATATAGCTTGAACTGTGACCTATAAGTAGGGACAACCGCTGGAAATTTTCCTTATTTCACGCCGAAAACTGATCGGAGCTAGTATTTTTGTGAATTTTATAATGTGCTTCGTAGTTGAAATTTTTGGGAAATGGCTTCTAATTTCAATACCGATAGTTAAAGTGAGGACTTTGAGTTTGAGGAACATTTCATGCAGCTAGGTGAGATAGGGATTACATTAGATCTTGTGATTCTGAGAGTGATGTTGAATTGTCCAGTGCACGAGCTGAACCTGTCACCACGATGTTCAATTAGATTTTGAGGATTTTTCTTCCGACATCGAGAGACCGATTCTGTGCCCGTTGTTGACAGGGATGGTTGGAGTGATACCACTTCCCCATTAGTTGTGGAGCCATTTATGGAAGAGAGAGGGCCTTCTCATACACTAGAGGAGGGTGCAGAACCATTCGATTATTTCAGCTTAATTTTTGAGGAGCAGTATTTTGAATTTGTACGCTGATCAACGCCAGAAAAGAGCTGGGAAAATTGATTCAAAGTGGAGCAGTAACTGCTGCCGAAATTAAGGTTTATCTGCAGAATTACATCTTTATGGGTATAATTTCTTGTGAAACTTTATCCAGTTTACAGTATTGTTGCTCATTATTTGAATGTTCTACAAGCAATAGTTTTATTATTATTAATTTTTAGAAAGAGATGTTGCGTTTTTGAGGAGTTATTCCCTTTAGTGTTTTTATGAGGTAATTTTTTTTTGACGTGCTGGGGACCAAAGGGTTAATGAATTGTTATTTGCAGACGACCAATGTTTGATTTACAACAAGAACAAGAGCTACAACATCATATCGACATTATATTATAACAATAAAAATATGACAAGAACAAGAGCTACAACATCATATCGACACATTATATTATAACAATATATATAAATATATATATATATTTAAATATATATATATTTATATAATTATATAAATATATAATTAACTGAGGTAATGAATATAGGAAGGAAACATAATACACAAAACATCAACATCAATGGCAGTACAATAGAGCAAGTACAGGAATTCAAGTACCTAGCAAGCATATTACAGAGGATGAAGACTTGACAGAGAGATAGAAACTAGAACCCAGAAACAAATGCAATAACCTACCACTCCCCTACTTGACATCCAAACATCTCACGGACAGCTAAACAACAGATGATCAACAGCATCTTCATACCACTTATGTTACCAATGTCAAACATGGACAATGAATAAGAAACATACACAGTAAATGACAAAAAAACATGGAAATGAGATGTCTCAGAAAAGTCACCAACAACAAAAGAATGGGAGAGAAACTAATACCAGCATCAGAGAAAAGGTTGGAACAATGAATGAAGTGCTTGAATTTTATATCTAAACATATAATGAAGTGGTTTGGCCACTTAGTAAGAATGCCAACAGACCAAACTGCATATGAAGCTTTCCACAACAGAATATCAGGAAGGAAGGAGAGGAAGACAGAGGAAAAGGTGGATAGATAACGTAGTTCAATTCCCAAGGGGACTAAGGAAACCATCACACAAGTCACCAGAGACGCACAAGAGATACAGAAAACCACAACACTGGGTTAACAACCCGGTAACAGTGTGCTGACAAAAGAATAAGAAGAAGTTAACAACACTTACCCTCCATTCAATTTCTATTTTAAAACCCCAAAATTACCATTTTTTTTTGCTTAATATTTTTTAAAAATTGAAATCATTTGTGTTGACATGACTTAGGTGTGCTTTTAAATGTAACATAGTATCAATATAAGCAAGTCTTTTACTTGTCAATTACTAAAACTGACTTGACAGATGAAATGATGTAAAATGTCAACATCAAATATAATGTCTCGATTTTTTTCTTGTTACCATATTAAGCCATTTCCTGGGCATCATTGCACCAACAGTTCCAGCCCATGCAACAGGGAAAAACCTACAAATCTTCAGATCACCCGAGAGCTTGCTGTCTTAAATAAGAATCCCATTAGTGCATTTATGGAGTATGGTCAGTGTAGGCATACACCTGCCAGAATAGAAGTCTTAAACCAAAGAGGACCATCACATAAACCAGTGTAAGTCATATTCTAATTTGTATGAGCAGTGCTAGTGTGCTATTATGATGTACATATTTCATTGTGGAGAGACATTTATATGCATTTCCTAGTTAGCTGAAATTGGGCATCTGTAGCTTAAGCGGTAGTGAGCTCGATCACAACCCAAGTGTACCTGGTTCAAACTCTAGTTGGCAGTTTGGAAGCAAATTTGTTTGCTTGGATTTTTACAAATGGTAAAAATAGATCTGACTGTTCAGAAAGCAATGGTAAACTACTGAACGTATAAGTGATGCCTAGAAAATCAACAACTCATTGACTGTAGTTGATGGTGATGTCCTGTAAAGGATATGTCATGATTTTCATTTCAGTTAGCTGACATGGTAGAGTCCTTGCAGGGCGAAATGCTGCATATGGAACAATTACTTCAGTTATCAATTATATGAGAACTATCATCATAGCACTCCGAACATGTCCATAGGTGCTCCGATCTCTGCCTCAGCAAATCCAGCAACCCAACACGCCAGTTCGATGTTGATTAATCAATCTCTTGCATATTTAGTATGTCGCTCTTTTGGCTGCACCAATATTGACACCCATCTCTTTCAATCTGGTCAGCAAGTGAGATTCACAGCCCTGAAACTCCTCTGTTCGGAAAGACTCTCTCAATGGGTGAAGAATGTCATTTTTATCCATGGCAGCTCCCTCTGATATTGTAGCCAAGCCAGCAATCTATCAGCCTGCTCATTACCCCTAACTCCTGCGTGCCTAGGGACAAAAATGAAGGTGATTTCTTTGATCCCTGTCTGTACCAGTACCTCCACCCAGTTGCATCTCACCATACCTGATTTGACTTTACGAATCATGCTCATGGAGTCACTGAGTATGAAAACACGAGAGTAGTTGTGAGATGCCAACCATTTCACCGCCCGTAACCGCCTGAACCTCCATTGTCAAACTACTTGTGGTTGTTGCGTAGGCCCCACTAGATTTCTCTTATTATTTTTCCTCCTGAGAGTGCTGAAAATGCCCACGCACAGCGTTGTTGGCGAATGACTGAACCGTCGGTGTAAATAACCACATCTGTATCATTGATGATGTCATTCAAGAGGCCTCCATGTTAATTAGTGATAGTGATTCCACCAGTTACTGCTACCTTGAATGACTGTCAGAGACTATTTGCTGGACAATTATTGTGGTTGTCATCCATCAAGGTGTAGCCTCCAGGTTGATCTGCTGTTCTGGACACGTAGGTGTTAACAGCAAATAGACTTGCATCAACATCATTGGTTGCTAGTGAGTTGAAGGTGGATATAAGGGATGTCTATTGGCAGCTCACCTGTTGGATGAGGACTGACCTTTATGTTGAATCTATCCAACAGTGTAAGGTTGTTTAACCAGGAGTCATGGCAACTATGAACATTCATACCCTTCAACATCTGTTTGAAGGCACTGAGCATCTATCTCTCTGCTTGCTTAAAGTGACTGAGCATCATTCTCTGCTTGCTTAAAGTGGTTGAGCATCTCTCTTCTTGCTTAAAGTGGCTGAGCATCTATTTCTTTGCTTGCTTAAAGTGGCTCAGCATCTATCTCTCTGCTTGCTTGAAGTGGCTCAGCATCTATATCTCTGCTTGCTTGAAGGCACTGAGCATCTATATCTCTGCTTGCTTGAAGGCACTGAGCATCTATCTCTCTGCTTGCTTGAAGGCACTGAGCATCTATCTCTGCTTGCTAGAAGTGGCTGAGCATCTATCTCTCTGCTTGCTAGAAGTGGCTGAGCATCTATCTCTGCTTGCTAGAAGTGGCTGAGCATCTATCTCTCTGCTTGCTTGAAGTAGCTGAGCATCTATCTATCTGCTTGCTTAAAGTGATATGATGTCGGTTTAGTAACCATTAACCAAGTATTTGTGCAGAGTTATTTCAATTTGTCTTAGCAATAGATACAAATTACCGTAAAATCTTGTCTATAATATACACAATCTTTGCCTATTTTTGCCCGCTAAAACTTATGTTTTGCTAGCAGGTCATTTTTTAATATTGAAAGTAACCTACATTTCAGTTCAGTTTCTAAAATAGTGAAGACAAGACATATTGTCATTAGTAGTGTGTATGCTAAATATGGTTTATTTGTTAAGATTACTCCAGGATTTGATGTTTATTTCAGAACGAAGGATAATTATTTGTAATGTTTCACTTGAAAACATACAACACATCAGCTGTGTGATTTCTTGAAAGATAACAGTTGTTGGCTCAAGTGACACTGCAACACAGTGCTTGTTTGTTGTTGATTTGTGAAACTAGGTCATATAAAGCCATGTAAGCAGGTGGTGAATGGTAAAAATGAGAACAGCCGACAAATACTGTTAGTTATAGTCTCCATTTCAAGATGGCGCAGAAAATCTTAAATGCCTGAACAGTAACACAAAGTGGCAAACTAGAAAACGTCAAGAAAGAAATGACAAGAACAGGAATACAAATTCTAGAAATAAGCAGAATGAGATGAATTGTGGAGAAATATACTCAGACAACTTTAGAATGATATATGCCTGTGTTGTTGGGGCTGCAAGGAGCAAAGAATAATAAACACTGACCAATGCATGTCGTAAGAAGACTGAGGTAGGGCCTAGGAAGCTACCCTAGTAAAATAAAGTGCCACAGAAATCGATGTGCTGACCTACTTGTAGGCACATAACTGACACAATGTCAATCGCTATAGGCTCAGTTCACTACAAATCACAAAGAGTGGTTTATATGGAGTGTTCGAAGAAGAATGATATATTCAAAGAAAATTAACTATACAAAAGGAGAAGGCTAGAAGGAGCAAAAATTGTGAAATGATTCTGGAAATATGTGAAAGAATAATGCTATTGAAATTACGTAGTTACAGTTGGTGCCCATTCCATGCTAACATTAATATCTGTAGCTGTATATATCTGCTTGATAGCATCTTTATCTGCTTCATAAATTACGGCCCATCTGATATCTGCCTCTCTTCAGTCTATTCTTCTCAAGTGTATCACACATCATGGAGTGGTGGCTCATTAAACTGCAATGACCTTTATTACAGATAGAACTTTCTAACTTTTATTGGGAATTGTTCCTTCCATCAGTGTTGGTGTATATCATGCATGGTCAAATCACAATGTCCATCAAGTGTTGGGTATATTATGCATGAGTCAAATCACAATGTCCATCATCTTTATTGAGAGATCTATACCATATTGTTTTTCAAATTTCTAGCAACTTTAGAGCAGAAACACATGCCTTGAAAACTGGAGTAAACTCAATACAAGAGAAGCACAGAAATGGAGAGCAGTGCATATGAAATGGAGAAAATGCATATAGAAATGGAAATCATATGTTGTCTTCACAGCTCACCATGGATTGTTCTGGAGGTCTATATCCTTTGCTCCTGGCTCCCACGCTTGTTGTGGCAATTTTGAATTATAATACAGAAGAGAGGCAAGAACACAAATTATAATACAGAAGAGAGGCAAGAACACAAATTATAATACAGAAGAGAGGCAAGAACACAAATTATAATACAGAAGAGAGGCAGAACACAAGTTATAATACAGAAGAGAGGCAGAACACAAATTATAATACAGAAGAGAGGCAAGAATACAAATTATAATCAGAAGAGAGGCAAGAACACAAGTTATAATACAGAAGAGAGGCAAGAACACAAGTTATAATACAGAAGAGAGGCAATAACACAAGTTATAATACAGAAGAGAGACAATGAACACAAATTATAATACAGAAGAGAGGCAAGAACACAATTATAATACAGAGAGAGGCAAGAACACAAGTTATAATACAGAAGAGAGGCAAGAACACAAGTTATAATCAGAAGAGGCAAGAACACAAATTATAATACAGAAGAGAGGCAAGAACACAAATTATAATAAAGAAGAGAGGCAAGAACACAAATTATATACAGAAGAGAGGCAAGAACACAAATTATAATACAGAAGAGAGACAAGAACACAAATTATAATACAGAAGAGAGGAAGAACATCAAATTATAATACAGAAGAGAGGCAAGAACACAAGTTATAATACAGAAGAGAGGCAAGAACACAAATTATAATACAGAAGAGAGACAAGAACACAAATTATAATACAGAAGAGAGGCAAGAACACAAATTATAATACAGAAGAGAGGCAAGAACACAAATTATAATACAGAAGAGAGGCAAGAACACAAGTTATAATACAGAAGAGAGGCAAGAACACAATTTATAATACAGAAGAGAGGCAAGAACACAAATTATAATACAGAAGAGAGGCAGAACACAAGTTATAATACAGAAGAGAGGCAAGAAACAAGTTATAATATAGAAGAGAGGCAGAAACAAGTTATAATACAGAAGAGAGGCAAGAACACAAATTATAATACAGAAGAGAGACAAGAACACAAATTATAATACAGAAGAGAGGCAAGAACACAAATTATAATACAGAAGAGAGGCAAGAACACAAGTTATAATACAGAAGAGAGGCAAGAACACAAGTTATAATACAGAAGAGAGGCAAGAACACAAGTTATAATACAGAAGAGAGGCAAGAACACAAATTATAATACAGAAGAGAGGCAAGAACACAAGTTATAATACAGAAGAGAGGCAAGAACACAAGTTATAATACAGAAGAGAGGCAAGAACACAAGTTATATACAGAAGAGAGGCAAGAACACAAGTTATAATACAGAAGAGAGGCAAGAACACAAGTTATAATACAGAAGAGAGGCAAGAACACAAATTATAATACAGAAGAGAGGCAAGAACACAAGTTATAATACAGAAGAGAGGCAAGAACACAAGTTATAATACAGAAGAGAGTCAAGAACACAAGTTATAATACAGAAGAGAGGCAAGAACACAAATTATAATACAGAAGAGAGGCAAGAACACAAGTTATAATACAGAAGAGAGGCAAGAACACAAGTTATAATACAGAAGAGAGACAAGAACACAAATTATAATACAGAAGAGAGGCAAGAACACAAATTATAATACATAAGAGAGGCAAGAACACAAGTTATAATACAGAAGAGAGGCAAGAACACAAGTTATAATACAGAAGAGAGGCAAGAACACAAGTTATAATACAGAAGAGAGGCAAGAACACAAGTTATAATACAGAAGAGAGGCAAGAACACAAGTTATAATACAGAAGAGAGGCAAGAACACAAATTATAATACAGAAGAGAGGCAAGAACACAAGTTATAAAACAGAAGAGAGGCAAGAACACAAATTATAATACAGAAGAGAGCAAGAACACAGTTATAATACAGAAGAGAGGCAAGAACACAAGTTATAATACAGAAGAGAGGCAAGAACACAAGTTATAATACAGAAGAGAGGCAAGAACACAAGTTATAATACAGAAGAGAGGCAAGAACACAAATTATAATACAGAAGAGAGGCAAGAACACAAATTATAATACAGAAGAGAGGCAAGAACACAAGTTATAATACAAAGAGAGCAAGAAACAAGTTATAATACAGAAGAGAGGCAAGAACACAAGTTATAATATAGAGAGAGGCAAGAACACAAGTTATAATACAGAAGAGAGGCAAGAACACAAGTTATAATACAGAAGAGAGACAAGAACACAAATTATAATACAGAAGAGAGGCAAGAACACAAGTTATAATACAGAAGAGAGGCAAGAACACAAGTTATAATACAGAAGAGAGGCAAGAACACAAGTTATAATACAGAAGAGAGGCAAGAACACAAGTTATAATACAGAAGAGAGGCAAGAACACAAGTTATAATACAGAAGAGAGGCAAGAACACAAGTTATAATACAGAAGAGAGGCAAGAACACAAGTTATAATACAGAAGAGAGGCAAGAACACAAATTATAATACAGAAGAGAGGCAAGAACACAAGTTATAATACAGAAGAGAGGCAAGAACACAAGTTATATACAGAAGAGAGGCAAGAACACAAGTTATATACAGAAGAGAGGCAAGAACACAAGTTATAATACAGAAGAGAGGCAAGAACACAAGTTATAATACAGAAGAGAGACAAGAACACAAATTATAATACAGAAGAGAGGCAAGAACACAAGTTATAATACAAAGAGAAGCAAGAACACAAGTTATAATACAGAAGAGAGGCAAGAACACAAGTTATAATACAGAAGAGAGGCAAGAACACAAATTATAATACAGAAGAGAGGCAAGAACACAAGTTATAATACAGAAGAGAGGCAAGAACACAAGTTATAATACAGAAGAGAGGCAAGAACACAAGTTATAATACAGAAGAGAGGCAAGAACACAAGTTATAATACAGAAGAGAGGCAAGAACACAAGTTATAATACAGAAGAGAGGCAAGAACACACATTATAATACAGAAGAGAGGCAAGAACACAAGTTATAATACAGAAGAGAGGCAAGAACACAAATTATAATACAGAAGAGAGGCAAGAACACAAATTATTAGATCACCAGCACTTGGCGGTAATGATGAATTATTAAAGATATTCCACAGTGTGAGAAGTTTCCAGAATATTTTTAAATTGCAACATATTCATATTTGATGTGTCCATATAGAAATGATGACTATCTGTAACGCTTATACTGTTTCAGTTTTACTATTGCTGCTGTGCTTGGTAGCAGGGTTTTTCCTGGTATCAGTAGCAGTAACAAGAAGGATGGGAAAAAAGATGCTGCTGAGCAAGCTATAAGAATACTTATTGCTGAAGGACAGTACAACATGTCAGCTAATTCTAGTGTGGTAGGTAGATGTCACATTATATCATTATTTGATATAGATTATTGTGTTGAAATAATCGGCATATCAGGCATAACCGACATTGAAAGGCATATGTGTGCAATAACAAGGTCAAGATATGTCAGGGTGATAGACAGTGAAGTTTTACACAAAACATTGAAAACATTGTTTATTATTAGTAAGAGACATGTGTAACAAAAAGATGGGAGAAAACAAATTTGGATGTAAATAGCAAAATATTACAACTGACAATGTAAAGAAGGTAGCAGTAAGTATATGTAATAAACACATTTGTTAATATTGTAAAATACAGAAGAAATTTTTTGTGATCATATTCAGAATAGTTTTCTATTGTGTCCATCTCAGATGAGCATACCAGAGTCCAGCATGACACAGTTTGACAAAATTGCAGCACTGACCCATCACAAGTTTAACCAGTTAATTGCTGTCATACCTGAAAGCTTGGTTGGATCGAAGTCATAGCAGGCTTAGTCATGAAGATGAATGAAGCAGATACAGGAACTGTTGTTGCTGTTGGTTCCGGTAATATAAGAGTTGACATTTATAATGTTCTCAGGTTAACACTGCAGATACATTTATCTTACATCAGTTTCCATTTACTTTATTTGTCTTGTTTTCCCCTCTTATTCTTTTGTTGTTACTTGATGTTACTTTTCACTTCTTTTCCAATCCAGCTTTGATATTCTTATTACCTTTTTTTTTTGATCCAAAGCACTTGAGCTGAAAGCTCTTCGGCTCGTGTCATGGACATCGAACCCTTTGGCTCGGTGCCACAGACCGTAAATCTGGGAACCTGTAGCTTTTCTGCCAGTCCGCGAAGTTGAACCCGCACTTACAGAGGACTTGTCACCCGTAGTCCAGCGCGATACGAACACGCTGGATTACCTTAAAGACTAAGACTGGTTCCATCACCCACATGTGCATGTGGACAGACAGCCAAACACATCCTGCAAGATTGTCACCAGATGAATCAACTGTGGAAGGAACACTGGCCAGCAGGAACAAACATCCATGCAAATCTCTTTGAAAGCCTTGAAGAACTAACAAACACAACATACATCCAGAGATCTGGACTCATTGTGTAGACATTGAACAACAGCAAACAAGAAGAAGAATACCCTAATAGTCCTTGATGTTGTGTCATCTTTTGTTTTTGTTTAATAGTGTCTCTGGATATATGTTGCTACAGTTTAGAGTTGATTGACACTTGCAAACAGCTTGGGAATGTACATCTTTGTGGACCAGTCTTAATATTGCATTGCAATAAATATGGGATAGTCCTGCAAGATAGGTTTGGCTGTCTATATATACAGGTGTGATACAATGTTTTTTAGTATATGTTCTTCTGTGTATGCACAGGTGTGATACAATTTCCTTTAGTATATGTTCTTCTGTCTATGTACAGGTGTGATACAATGTCCTTTAGTATATGTTCTTCTGTCTATATATACAGGTGTGATACAATGTCCTTTAGTATATGTTCTTCTGTGTATGCACAGGTGTGATACAATTTCCTTTAGTATATGTTCTTCTGTCTATGTACAGGTGTGATACAATGTCCTTTAGTATATGTTCTTCTGTGTATGCACAGGTATGATACAATGTCCTTTAGTATATATTCTTCTGGAGGAGCCATAATTAGGAAAGTCATATCCGTGCCGCAAGATGGCGTTGAATTTGCACCGTTAATGATAATGTACTATGCTACAAAATACATTACTAAATCCAAGCTTAAAGTTTTCACATGCTGACAAGCTGTACGGCTGAGGATAGAATCAGGACGCTAACGGAACGGACTTCTGGCCGTGTTACGAGTATCGTCACTAGCGCCAGAACCTGTCATAGCAAGACGCAGTGTTCAGCGTTACTAACGGATATGGATACATCAAAAGGTATGGTCGTGTCTGTCTTAGGTACATGTAGAAGAAGAGGACCAAGAAAGAAAAATCGAGCAGGAGTTAGAAAGAGACAGCTAAAATGTGATAGATTGGGTCACCACCACGTCAATACTGTACTGGAATTGCGTCAGGCGCAGACAAAAGCGTCCCATCTTGGACAAACTTCTTTACGGTGCTGACGTTATTAGTTACAGGAGACCAACTTGTACTGATACAATCCAAGCCCCTGGATTTCATGTATCTACAACAGAAAACATCTTGACAGGCTATCTTGTACGCAATAACTTGCATGCGTCTGAAGTAGATGTATCTGGATGGAATGCGATGATTTCTAAATACATGCTGTTAGAATACAGACATCAACACCCTTGTTATTGTCAATGTATATGCTGTACGAAGGTAGATGCTCAGGTGGCAAGGAATATCAACAGGATGAAAGTAATATCCTCTTTGTGGTATTCAATGCCAGAGGACAACAGTGGAGTAATATCATTACCAATCGACAGGGAAAGGAATTGGAGGATACATTGGTCACAACAGATTTGGTGTGCCTTAATACAGGTCAAGCAACCAGGCTGGCTAAACGACAGGCGATTCTTCAGATGGGGCAACTACCTGACACTGGTTTCATCCGCCTTGCTCCCTACTGTAGATTGGTCTTGGGATACCATAGTAGT
>JADZMA010001777.1:0-15066 GCA_020796225.1 Arion vulgaris
CGCCTTCATCACACTTTCATCTCATGTTATCAGTGAACTGAGATATTAAAATTTCACATTTTCTTTTTTCTCTCCGTTATCATTGTTCTACTTGTTTTATCAGTTGTTATTTTTTGGTTTTTTACATTGAAATATAGTTTTTGTTTTTCGCCTTTCTCTTCCTTCTGTTATTTATATAAATTTCCCTTTTTTGCGATATTGGCAGTAACATTGTATCGTGAGCACATCTTAGTTCAGGTTTTCTTTTTCCCCGTTTTTTAAAAAAATGTTTGTTCTTCTCCGATATCTTCTTAACATTCCTATGATGTTTTCTGCATATATTTTAATACACAAGGCGGAAAAATGCAGCCTTGTCTGACTCCCTCCTTAAATTACACCAATGATGTATCATCCATATCTTAATCCGCCGTTTGATCATTATTAAGTTCTACTTATCTGTATCGTGGGGCTGTATCTTTTTTTGTTGGTGGGGAACCCAAAAAGGCCAAAATATCATGGTTTGGGTTGGGTTATATTTTAGTATTTACTATTATTTGTCTATTTAAAAAAGTTATGCCCCCCCTTCCCCGTTTTTGTGTTTATTTCGATCCAGAAATTAGTTTTGGTTTTTCGGCTCGGTGCCATGGACATCGAAACCCCTTCGGTGCCACGAACACCGTGAATCGGGGGAACCCTTTGGGCCTGCCAGCCCGAAAATTGAACCCGACACGGGGGTTGTCCCCGCAGCCCAACGCCTAAAAACCCTGGGGGGGCCCCCTCCTCTTCTTTTATTTGGGTCCATCTCTCACCTATCTTCTCTCTATCAAACCATTTAAAACCTTCTACTTATGCTGCCCAATTAACACCTTCTCTACTCTATGCTGAACCCATTTAAAACCTTCTTTTTGCTGAACCGATAAAAAAACCTTCTCTTTGCTGAACCATTTAAAACCTTCACTTGCTGAACCGATATTAAAACCTTCTCTACTTTTGTGAACGTAAAAAATCTTCATTTGGAACCCATTAAAATTCTCTTCTTTGAACTGATTTTAAAATCTTCTATCTATCTAAACCCTTTAAAACCTTCTACTCTTGCAAAACCCCAATTAAAATCTTCTACTCATTGCCATTTTAAAAATTTTTACTTTGCTGAACCGATTTAAAACCTTCTACTACTATGCTGAAGATATTCAAACCTTCTCTCTATGCAACCCATTTTAAAAATTTTTACTCTATGCTGAACCATATTAAAACCTTCACTACTCTTCAACCCTTTCAAACCTTCTATTATGCTGAACCATATTAAAACCTTCTATCAGGGAACCCATATTAAAACCTTCTACTCTATCAACCCATATTAAAACCCTTTCTTATTTTTGCTGCCCCCATTTTAAAAACCTTCTACTTAGGAACCCATATTAAAACCTTCACTACTCTATCAACCCCAATTAAAACCTTCTACTCTATGCTGAACCGATTTAAAAACCTTCTACTCTACTAACCGATATTAAAACCTTTTCCTTTTAAAACCCATATTAAACCTTCTTCTATCTGAACAAAAAAACCCTTTCCCACTACTCTTTTGGAACCCGTTTCAAATTTTTACTTTTGCTGAACCCATATTAAAACCTTCTACTCTATCTAACCCATATTAAAATTCTACTACTCTATGCTGAACCCATTTTAAAAAATTCTCTATGCAACCCGTTTAAAACCTTCTTTTATGCTAAACCGATATTAAAACCTTCTTTTATCTAAACCCATTTTAAAAACCTTCTACTCTATGCTGAACCGATATTAAAACCTTCACTACTCTATGGAACTGATAAAAATCCTACTTTTCCCCATATTAAAACCTTCTACTATCTATGCTGAACTGATATTAAAATCTTCTACTCTATGCTGAACCCATATTAAAACCTTCTATTATCAAAACCCCATTTTAAAAATCTTCACTCTTTCTAACCCATATTAAAATCTTCTACTCTATGCTAAACCCCATTTAAAATCTTCTACTCTTCAAACCCTATTAAAATCTTCTATTTTTCAAACCCTTTAAAACCTTCTACTCTATGCTGAACCCATATTAAAACCTTCTCTCTAGGGAACCGATATTCAACCTTTTTTCCTGAACCCATATTAAAATCTTTACTCATGCTGAACCTATATTAAAACCTTCTACTCTATGCAACCCTTTTAAAAACCTTCTACTACTCATGCTGAACCATATTAAACCTTTTCTATCCCGCTTAATCGATTTTTTTTTACCCGTAAACCAACTTTTCGCTCTTCGGTTCTGTGTCATGGACATCAAAACCCCTTCGGCTCTGTGTCTGGAATCGAAACCCCCTCGGGTTTTCTGGACATCGAAATTCGGCTCTGTGTCGGGACATCAACCCTTGTTTCGGGACGAACCTAATCTATCTGGGGAACCTGGGGTTTTTTCTGCCAGCCCGGGGAATTGAACCAGCACTCACAGAGGGCGGTCCCAAGTCCAACGCGCCGAACACGCTGGGGGCGGGCCTCCCAAATTAAAACCCTTTCCCTCTATGCCCAACCATATTCTGTCTGCGTTAAATTAAGATGTAAAAAACAATATCGGAAAATTCAGTATCACTAAAAAGTGTCATGTCTCCCGGCCGGCGTCATTTCCCCACAACCCCCTCCCCCTTTTCAGTTAATCAGTTCTGATGTCGACTTTTGTCGAACCACGATGTCAGACCATCAACATCTTCTCCATCTGCCTTCCACATTCTCTTTTCCCCGTATTTTACCGTTGTCACTAAATTTTCCCCTCTTCTTTGTATTTTTTGCCAGAAGAACTTGTTTGTCTGTTTTTTTTGATAGGGTTTTTGTGTGGGGGAATGCCTTTTTTTAAAATCTCATCATACCCCATTTCTCTTCGTGCCCAGGGATATTTTCATTCTTCTGGATCAATCTCTGTGGCTTCCAATGATCGTATTGATTATTTGTATACATTTAAGGTGTAAGTGGTTTAAAAAAGCGGCGTGGAGGCGACGGCGACGTAGGTGAGTTTAACCCCCTTAAACATGAGGTAGGAACAAAAAAGAAAAAAAAAAATAAATTTGAATGACAACATCAATAAATATCATAAAACATTGAATAGTTACGTATAACTGTTTGAATTGTTGAATGTTTGAAATTCTAAATTCTGCCTTTTTAAATTAAATATTCTGGGATCACATCTCTGCATTCTCGAAATGAAAACCTGCAACGTTGCGGGCTCTCATCTGCTTTGATCATTTATAAATATTTTTAACAGTGGTCAATGTATATTTTTCAATGACTTAAATTTCCCATTTTCACCCCTTTTTTCCATAGGAATTATGTTAGTTTTCTGATTTTTTTTTTTCCTTTTCGTTTTTCCCATATTTTTTTTAGTTGTTTTATTATTTGTGGCAATGTTTTTCTTTTTTTAGTTTCCTTCATCACCTTTCATCTCATTTTTCCCATGAACGAGATATTGAAAATTTCACATTTTCTTTTTTCTCTCCTTATCATTGTTCATCGTTTTTCAGTTATTTTTTTTGTTTTTTTCCCAATTAAATATAGATTTTTTTTTTCTTTTCTTTTGCCTTCTTTATTAATATATCAATTTCCCTTTTTTGCGATTTTGGGGAAAAACCTGTATCGTGACCCATTTTAGTTCAGGTATTTCTTTCCCCCCATTTTATAAAAATCGTATTGTTTTTTCCCCGATATCTTCTGTAACATTCCTATGATTTTTTCCCATATATGTTTAATAAAAAGGCGAAAAAATGACCTTGTCTGACCCCCTCCTTGATTCCCCAAATTTGGTGTATCATACTATCTTAAAACCGCCGTTTGATCATTTTGTTTCTAGTCGTTCAGTGGGCTCGTGATCTTTTTTGTTGGTGGGGCCAGACCAAAAGTGCCAAAATTCAGGGTTTTTGGGTTGGGTTATATTTTATATTTACTATTTTTGTCTTTTAAAAAAAGTTATATCCCCCTTCTCTTTTTTGGTTGTGTTTTTTTCCCCGATCCAAAACATTGACTTTCAGTTTTTTCGCTCGGTGCCAGGGAAATCTAACCCCTTCGGTGCCACGAACACCGTAAATCTGGGAACCTGTTTTTTCTGCCAGCCCGCGGAATTAAACCCCGCACGGGGGGCAGCACCCGCGCCCAAAGCGCTGAACCGCTGGGCGGGGGGAAACCCCCCCCTCGTTTATAATGGTCTTTAAAAAGAGGTCACATCTCGTCAACCTGTAAAAACGTACTAATTACAGTTGTATATTGATGGAACGGGCGATTCCCTAAACTATTCTAAGATATTTAAATTTTTTTTTATTTTTTTTATATTTTATATATCTTCGATATTTACGCCCCCGGACTAATTTGTTGAAAATAAAAGTTTAACTGTGCATTGGCCGGGCCCGTAAGGTCCCCCCCAAAACAAGAAAACCCATATATTATTTTAAAATAACCAGTCGAAAAAGGTTCACTATGTTAACGTTTTCTAAATTCTAAATAGACCACAATTTTTTGGCCCAAAAAAATATAATGTTCTGAAAAGGGTAAGTATCTAATTATGGAAAAGACCCAGTTTCAACTTATATGTAATTTGCATTATATATTCCTTTCAAAACTAATCAGTATCACGTTAAAAGTAATAATTATGAACAAATAATTTATAAAATTAAAAATGCATGTTAAAAATTATTTTGGGCCGAACCGTTGGCCATTAGAGACGACCCCACTTTTCCCGTAAAATGTTTTGGGAAAATTTCCCATTTTTTCCCAAATTAGTAATACTAGACATGTTGTATGATTTTTTTGTAATAACCAAATTTTGAAAAGATCGACTCTGATTTCTCTGGGATCAATCAGCTCTAGTTGCTCCCAAAAACCCCGTATCCCTCAAAAAGTCTTCGCTAGATCAATCATCTGATACAGATTCTGCAACGGAGACATATGACGGTGAATACCTACAGTATTAAGGCGGTATTTTCCCTTGACTTTTCATGTCTGAGACCTCTCATACCTCCCAATAACCGAACACGCCCGCCCCTGACTGTACAACTTAAACACGTGAAGCAGTGAACTATCAGACTGAACAATGTCAAAAGCTATTGTGGTATTAACTAGTTGATAAACAATTCAAAAACGCCCCAAGCGAGTCTTAAGGATTTCGTCGCACTGGCCAGCGTGTTGTGCGCGGGTAGTGCTCTGTAAGTGCGTTCAACTCCGCGACTGGCAGAAAAGTGGTTCCCCAGAGTTCGGTGTTCGTGGCACTGAGCCGTAGGGTTACGATTCCATGACAGACCCGAAACTTTCGCCGTGCCGGATAAAAAAAAAGGATTTCGTTGAATAGTGAATTTGTTTTATTGTTTTAAAATCAATATAGCGTTTTGTAAAATTTCCCACAATTAATAGGGCAACTGTTTGCTATCAAACAAAATGAGCATTTTGACCTACAAAATGACCGTCCCTAATAAAACAACTAAAAACATATGGAAAGAACTGATAAGAAAAAAAAAATCAGAATAAAAAGGCATCCATATTTCCAGTGGCAACTATGGGCGTGCACATGGACATTTAAAAAACGGCAGGGGAAAAATTTTTGCTTTTGAATATAAGTGTTCCGAAGAGCCCTTACATAATGAACAAGAAAGAACAAATGATATACACAAAAAGAACTCAAAATCAAATAAAACTTGCTATGCTACAAATAAGAAAGAGAAAATTAAATATTTTGGACTTTAAAAAGCCACGAATAGTTGGAAGATCATCAGGGAAAGGAGGCATACAGGCAAGGGAGAAGAGGAAGGCCACGGAGAAGATGGATTCAGGTTTATTTGATTTTTTGAGCATGACCCCCCAGGGCGACCATATGGCCTATGAGAGGAAAATTTCTGAAGAACTGTTGGAGGGAAAGGGGTTTTCGGACAAGCTATTTGATGATGATGACCTAAAAGTTTTTCCCAAAGTTTTTTAAAAAGGTTTAATTTGTGCGAAATCTTCTGATGGATAAAAGTAATTGTTTTGCAGCAATCTTATATACCCCCGACTTACGAATCCATGTTTAACTAATTGGTATAGCTTAGTTGTAAAAACGCTTTTGTTATATACTTTTAAATAAGCACAAAAAAAATGATAATCAAATTTTAAAATTTACATAATACCAAAATGGTGGAATGTTTGAAAAAACCCCTTTTAAATTTAAAAAAAGCAATGTGACAGGGTTGCTTTTTCTTCATGAGTTTTTTTATGATTTATTTTTGGCGATAAAAGACGTATTTTTTGGAGTTTTTCCCCCAGCCCCCGGTATTTAGGCAATTGGTGAAGGTGAAAGTGGAATTTACTTTTAGATTCAGTCTGAAGAGTCGAAAAATTGACTACTGCTGCGGGCTGGAAAATGAAAAACCATCTCTTTTTTAATATGCCTTTCTTCTGGGCACATCTCTTCACATTTGTTCCAGTATTCTATATATTTTTTTGGGGGTCATCACTTTGGATTTTTACATCACGAAGTTTAAAATTTTGTTTACTGCTGCAACGACCTGTGACTAGCCACCAAGTTCAATGGGATTGAGATGTGAAGGGAAAGGTGGTAATCGAAGAAGTGGGGCCCCGTGCTCAGCAATGACTTTATCTTTTAAAAAAATCTATGACTTCTTGTCTTCTCACCAGTTGCAAAACCCATTTTTAAAATTTTTGGAAAAACGTATTTTTTTTTCAATAAATGTCTTGTTTTGTTTTTGAGGTGAATTTTTGTCTGCATCCCTAATTATGATAGGAGGAGTCCATTCTCCCGAGGGCCCTACCCAGAGAGGCAAAGTGTTTTCTTCCAACCCCTAAAAAAAGCCCGTTATTTTGGTGGGGTAGTCCATCCCATCAGACAGTGCTTGGAAAAGAAGTTCTCCCCACTGAAAAGCCATTTGTTTTGCTGCCTGCATGACCTATCACAAGGGTTTTTCCCCCTTTGCGTTTGGAATTTCCTTTTCTTAGTTCCGTCTAGTGATTACCATTCTTTATCAAACATATATGACATTTACCCACGATTCGCCCAGATATACAATATCGTAACCCTTCCCGTCCCCTTCCGTCTCCCCAGATTTTTGCATGGGCGTATCAGATGCTTTTTCTCAAAACATATTCCGACCTGTACTGATTTCCGAAAAGTGAAACCGCTGCCCCTAACAAATCTCCAAAAAGGGGTTTTAGATATATAAATACATTGAATTCTCAGACGTGATTTCTTTACGTGTGTAACCACATCATTGGCCTTAAACATTTTATGAATCTCTCTCACAAAACATTTTTATCAAATCTCAGTTTCCCGTTTCCGCCCTTTTCGTGTTCCTTACTTTTTATCACTACAGCCCTTTTATCCAACGGAAAAATGACATTCACTTATACCAAGAACTGTTGTGTTCCTTTCGGTCTTTAAGTTTGTATAAACCACCACGTTGGCCCTCTGCAGAAGTAGCTATACAGTTGTGCAATCACCTTCGCATGGTAGTAAATTTTCCCTTCAAACTCATTTCTAATACTGATAATAAAATAGTCCCTTTCCCTTTCCCAAGTAATGAATTAAATGGTTTGTGACACGCCCTTGACAACTTTCACATACGTGTAAATGTTAATTTTCCGGATTCTCGATTTTTAAATCTGCTGAATTGCACGGGGGGCATTCATCTTGACTCAATACTTCGCTTTTGTACCGGTAAATTTTAAAATCATTAAAAACAACATCGCTGTTAAATTAGTAATAAAAAATAATTCAAAACCCAAAATAATAAAATTTTGGGGGGGCAAAAAAAACGTTTGGAACGGGGTCATTTACCTATCTAAAAAAATACAAATCAAGAATTTATTCATGGATGATTTTATATCGGTCGGTAAAGATGATCACAATTTTGGAACGAACTATAATATTTGTTCTATCTACAACATCTATGAATATTGTTGTATGTTTTTAAATTTAATCTCAAGTTATATGTTTCAATGTTTGTTTTGTTTCAGTATACTATCCTAACATGACATGTCTAAAATATAACTGTGTTTCACTGACATCATAACTAAACAATCTCCTCTTCTTAAAAACTAAACTATCCTAAAAAATTTGTTTTTTCCTGATAAAACCTTTATTTTTACTCTTCGGGTCGGGGCCCTGGTCATCAACCCTTGTCCACGAAACTGTAAAACTGGGGGTCTGGCTTTTTTGCCAGCCGCGGTTGAACCCACACACAAAGGGGTAGTCACCCGTATCCCAACCTACGAACACGCTGGGTAGACGGGGATCCCCAATAAGACATGCTAAAGTATAACTGTGCCCCATGGAAAAAACTAAACAACTCCTAACTTCTTCCCAAAAAAAAACTATCCTAACAAGACATGTACTAAAGTATAACTTTATTACATCTCTAACTAAACAATCTCGCTAACTTCTTAAAACCCAAACTAATTTTAAAAAAAAATCTCAGGCACTCAAATATTAGCATGTTTTCTCTTACGGAACGTCGTTAATCACGACTGCCCGAAAAGCCCCAGTCTTTTCAAGTTCTCCGGGCCCCTTCTAGAGACATGTTCAAAAGGGTTTTTTTGATATCCTGCTGCCCCCCTTTGTCTTACGTTCCCGTCATCCCTTCCATTCCTATCTCAGAAAACCTGAATCTTTTGGGGCCTTACTGCTTTTAAAGAGCTATTACAGTCCTGATCACAAGGTAGATGTAAAATATCTTGACTATTTCTTTTTCTGTATTACTGCTCACAAGGAGATGTACACACTATCTTCCCATTGTCTTCAGTCTGTAGTTACTGCTCACAAAGGAGATGTACACACTATCTTACTATTTTCTTCAGTCTGCAGTCACTGATCACAAGGTCAATTTGAGTTCAAAAACGATACGGGAAAAAATTTATTTCTTCCTGCCCCTTTTTTCCCAATCTTAAGGAGACAAGTATTAATGGTGACGTGTTGTTTTGGAAAAAAACACTTAAGACTGGGAAAACGTCAAACCTTCTGCCAGTGCAGAGGCAAAACACTGGGATGTTTTTCCAAGGGTTTTCTTTTGACTGAGAAGGTAATGTGACCCCATGAAAAAAAGCTTTGGAAAACCGACAGACCTTAAGCTGACTGCCCAGACTGGATTCCATAAATGAAGTGCTTGACCAGAAACGAAAGAAGAGGAAAACGTTTAAACCCTCTGTGCATTTTTTCAGCAAGGACTTCTATATCTCTACATCCACAAAAAAAAAACATTACGTAGATTCTTCTTTTTCACCCCCTTTGCCCCCAGGGAAGCATAGGGCCGAACCCAAAGGGCCCCAACCCCCTATCAAAACCATCCCTTTCCCGATCTCTCCACCCCCTCCCCCATTTTTTTCCCCTTTTGTCTCCAACTCCCTCTCCCAAATGTTCATGGGGCTTCCCCACCCCTATTCTTTGGGTTCCAAAAACCTGTCGTGATGCAGTTAGGGGTTTCTCATGGTGCCTATCCATCCCACCTTCTGATCTGGGGCCCTGTTTTATCGACTTCAGTCGTCTTCCAAGTCAGAAGGGGAGGTTTCGGGATGATGGATTCGTCTATAAAGTTTCCCTCCCCGGGGGTTAAAGGAAAACTGTCCTGGGCATGTGGGTTTACGGTAAAGGGGGAGGGAAGGTTTTTAAACATCGATTGTTGGGGGGTTGAAGATGGATAAGGGGGGTATTCTTCGGGCTCTTCGCGACTCGCTGTTGGGTGAGGGCACTAAAAATTTTAATCGATCGCGTTTAGGGAAATTTGGGGTTTCCCTTTTGGGAAATCAAACTGGGTGTCGGGGGCAAGGGGGAAGGGTGTTTAATCAGAGAAACCCAAACCTTGTAGCATACTCTTCGATATCTGTTGGGGGGGACTAAGCACCTATGGGTCTCCCGAAGTGTTATAAATCAGTTTAGTAACCAATAACCAATAAGCACTTTCTGATCCTTATCTCTTTTTCCACCTGTTGTCCTTTTTTATCCCCGGTTCCCCGTTTGTAGTCCTGTTATCCATCGCGATGGGTATTTCCGAGGGGTCTATTGTGGATATCTGCAAATTTGTGGTGTTCCCCAAAATGGCATCTGAGGAATCGGAAAATAAATATCTGGATGTTATTAAATACTTATCCCCTTTTTTGTATTCATAGTAATATTCCTCTTTTCTTCCATTTTAAATAATGAAATTTTTAAAAAATATAGAACGAATTCTGGGGGAAATAAATCAAAAAATGTCTGGTCAAAACTAGTAAAAATGTTTAAAAGGAGAAATTAGATATGTTGGTCATTCTCCAAAGAAATGATCAAAAAAAACAAAACAAGACTTATGGGAGGGCAAAGGTACAAAAAAGAAAGGGGGCCTATATAAAACCTGAAAAAAAGTTTCGAGAAAGGGCCAATATTGGGCTCAACTTTAAAAGTGATTAAAAAATCCTAGGGTATAACAATAGAAAATTTTATGCATACACTATGAACCCCACCCGTCGGTTGAACTTGTGGTCCAATAAAAGCTTGGGTATTGGCAGTAGTGTGTGAATAGGGAATGGGAAGGGTTTCTGGAACGACTAAAACGAAGGGGGGAGCGGATATCAAAGGCCCGAAAATGTCTTTTGAAGAGGCCGGGGAACTTTCAAGGACTGAGAGCTTTTCAGGCAGTCTTTATTAATACGACGTTCCTAAGGAAACATGCAATACTTGAGTGCCTGAGATTTCTATTTTAGTTAGTTTGGGTTTTTAAGAAATTAGCGAGATTGTTTATTAGAATGTCAATGAGAGCACAGTTATTTTTAGTACATGTCTTGTTAGGATGTTTTGTTTTGAAAGGGAGATTGTTTAGTTTTGTCCATGAGCCAGTTATCTGTAAAGTTTTTTAGGATGCCCTCACCCATGTTCGTGGGGTTGGGCTCGGTATACCCCCGTGTGTGTGGGTTCAACCGGGCTGGCAAAAAACAGTTAATTTACAGTGTTGTGGCACGAAGGGCGATGACCTGGCACCGAGCCGAAGGCGAAAAGCTAAATTTTGGATCAGGAAAAACAAATCTTATTAGGATAGTTTAGTTTTAAAAAGGGGAATTTTTAGTTATAGATGTCAGTGAAAACCAAATTATACTTTAGCATGTCATTTAGGATAGTGATATACTAAAAAAAAACAAACATTGAAACATTAACGACGATTAAATGTTGCACAAAAAATACAACAATATTATAGATGTTGTAGATGAACAAATTTTAGTTCGTTCCAAAATTTGGATCATTTTTCCCACCGATATAAAATCATCCATTTACATAAATTCTTGATTTGATATTTTAGATAGGTAACATGACGCCGTTCCCAAAAGTATTTTTTCCACCCAAAACTTTATTATTTGTTTGAATTATATTTTATTACTAATTTCGCGATGTTGATTGGTATGATTTTAGAATGTTACCGGTACAAAACGAAGTATTGACGTCAAAATGCCAATTTCTCTCCACGGGAATTCGGTAGTTAAAATCGGGAAACCCCTAAAATTTAACATTTCAATGTTTGAAAGTTGTCTGGCGGGCACAAACCATTTAATTGCATTACTTGAAACGGAAGGTACTATTTTTTTTATCAGTATTTAAAAAGAGTTTGAAGTGTAAATTCCTAATGCAGAAAGGGGATTGCACAATGTAAAACTACTTCTGCAGAGGAGCCAGATGGGGGTTTTAAACACAACTTTCAAGACCCGAAAGGAACACAACATCTCTTGGTATAAGTAGAATGTCATTTTGCCGTTTGGGTAGAACGGACTGTAGTGATAAACGTAAGGAACCGAAAAGGACGAAAAAGGAAAATGACGATTTCGATAAAGATGTTATTGTGAGAGAGATTCATAAAATGTTTAAGGCCAAGTGTTTCACACGTAAATTGAAATCACGTCTGAGAATTCAATTGATATTGAAAATCTAAAACCCTTTATGGGGTTTTTTGGGGCCGGTTTCCTTTTTTGAAATCTAGTACAGGTCGGAAATATTTGTGGGGAAAAAGCATCTGATAGCTGCAATTCAAAATTGGGGGGAATTTAAAGGGGGAAGGTTGATATTGTATATCTGGACGAAAGTGGGTAAATGCTCACTTTTGTTTGATAAAGAATGGTAATCACTAGACGGAAAAAAAGAAATTCCGCAGCAAGGGGGAACGCATTGTGATAGGTCATGCAGGCAGCAAACAAAAGTCTTTCGGGGCGAACCCTTTTCAAGCACTGCTCAGATGGGGACTACCCCCCAAAATGAACGGACTTATTTTCAGGATTGGAGGGAAAACACTTCTGCCTGCTCTGGATAGGGCCCTCGTGTATTGTAATGGACAATGCCTCTATCATAATGTAGTGGCCATGCAGACAAAATTCCCCCCCATCAAAACAAAAAAAGCATTGGCGTGACTTGAAAAAAAATATATCGTTTTGTTGCAACTTTCAAAAAGGGGTTTTTAATGGTGAAAACAAAGTTAGATTTTTTTTAATCGATAAAGTCATTGCTGAACGGCCCCCTTCTCTTCGATTACCCCTTCCTTCCCTCTCAATCCCATTGAACTTGTGGGGCTGCAGTCCAAGGGCAAGTTGCGCAGTAAACAAGACTTTCAAACTTCGTGATGTAAAGTCCCAACGGATGACCCCCAAAAAAATTTAAATATGGGAAAAAATTTTAAGGCATGTGCTCAAAAAAGAAGAGGCAATTTGCAACGGATGGTTTAAATTTTCCCGCCCGGCAGGTCAATCTCTTCGCTTTCAGACTCCGAATCTAATGCCAAATTCCCTTTTCTTTCATTCCTTCCTCCTACCAGGGGTCAACTTAAAAAAATCAAATTTTATCGCCAAAAATAATATCATAAAAACACTCATGAAGAAAAAATAACCATGTCACATTGCTTTTTATAATATGTAATAGGTTCCCTTTTTAAACATTCGCCACCATTTGTGTATTACTGTAAATTCTAAACTTTGATTATCATTTTTTTTGCTTATTTAAAGTATATAAAAAAAGCGTTTTTTGCATCAATAAGCTACCCACCAATTAGTTAAACATGGATTTTAAAGTCGTGAAATTTTATAAGATTGCATGCAAAACAATTACTTTTATCCATCAGATAGATTTCGAACAAATTAAACCTTAGCGTGATCACGAATTTTTGGGAAACCCAAATTGTAGGTCATCACATCAAAAACTTGTCCAGCATAACTTTTCCACTCAACAGTTCTTCAGAAATTCTCTCTCTCTCAAGGCCATATGGGGCCCCTGCGCATCTCAAAAAATCAAAACATCCTGAATCCATCTTCTCCTTTCCTTCCTCTTTTCCCCTTTTGCCTGTATCCTCCTTCCATGATGATCTTCTCCCAAATATTCGTGGCTTTTTATATGTCCAAAATTTTAATTTTCTCTTTCTTATTTGTAGCATCAGCAAGTTTTATTTGATTTTGAGTTCTTTCTGTGTATATCTATTTGTTCTCTTCTCTGTTCATTATGTACGGAGGACTCTTCTGGAACACTTATATTCAAAAGCAGAATATGTTTTCCTCTGCCTATTAAATGTCCATTGCACCCCATCTTGCCACTGGGAAATATGGATCTCTTATATTCTGATTTTTTTTTTCTTATCGTTCTATTCCATATGTTTTTAGTTGTTTTTTTATTGGTACGGTCATTTTGTACGGTCATGAAATGTCATTTTGTTTGATAGCAAACATTGCCTCTATTAATTGTGCGGAATTATAAAACCTATATTGATTTTGAAAACAATAAGAACAAATTCACTATTCAACGAAATCGCTTTTTTTTATCCCGGGGCTAAAATTTCGGCTCGGGGTCAGGACATCCCCTACGGCTCAGGCCCGCCCTAACTCTGGGGCCTGTAGCCCCAGTCTGCGGAGTTGAACGCGCATTACAGAGCACTAGTCCCAACCCCTACAACACGCGGGGGACGGTGCGACGAAATCGCTTAAAACTCGCTGGTGTACTTTTTTAAATTGTTCTATCAACTAGTTAATACCCTGCTTTTGACATTGTTCGTCTGATAGTGTTACACTGACTTCACGTGGTCAAGTTTACAGTCATTGTGTCGGGCTGTTCAGGTTATTGGTAGGGATGGGGTCTCAGACATGAAATGTCAGAGAACATACCGCCAAAACTGTAGGATCCGTCATATGTCTCCGGCAGAATCTGTATCAGATGATTCGATCTAGCGAAGATTTCTGGAGGGATACGGGTTTCTAAAGCTTGTATTGACAACTAGACCCGATTGATGCCCAAAAAATCGAGTCGATCTTTGTCAAATTTTTTATGTATTACAACAATACATCATCAACATGTCTAGTAAACTAATTGGAAGAAATGGAATTTCCCAAAACATTTAATACGGAACATTTTTCCAATCAAAGGTTGGGTTGAAAAAAATTTTCATGCTTTAAATTTTATATTGTTGTTTTTTTATTTTCGTGAATGTTAGTTTTGAAAATTGAAATTAACTTTCAAACCTGAAACTGGCGTCTTTTCTCCAAATTTTAAAAAACCCCACAAACATTTTAAGCCAGTAAAATTTGGGGGGTCTTTTAAATTTTGTCTTTAAATAGTAACCCTTTTTCCACTGGGTTTTTTAAAAATACATTTCGTTTCATTGTTTAGGGGGATTACCGGCACCAAAATGAAATTAAATTTTATTTTAAAATTATTGGGAAATATCAAGTATTACAAAAAAATTTAAAATAAAAAAAATTAACTTCTTGTGTTTGGGTAATCCCCCCACAATAAAACCGTGTGCTATGCTTTAACAGTTGAGAGAGGATACTTTTAAAGACCCAAAATTATAGAACAATTTCCGCCCCTTTTTTTTTGGGGGACTTTGGGGGCCCGGGGGGTTTTTCGGGCTGGGAAAACCCCAATTAATTCCTTTCTACCCGTTACGTTTTAAAGGAAAAATGAAACTAATTTATAAATAAAAAACCCAAAAAAAAAAAAATTAATTTTTAAAAGCAAAAAAGTAAATTAAAAAAACCAACCCCCCGTATTAAAAATTTTTTGTATTGGAAATTCCTTTTTTCCAATTAGCTAATACTAACATGTTGTAT